>CAUYLG010062660.1:0-19760 GCA_963573385.1 Cacajao melanocephalus | reverse complement strand
TGTTTGAAATGTTTGTTTTTTGCGTTTTTTTTGCAATTGAATTCCTGCTTGTTTAATTTTTTTTTTTAAATTTAAAAAAAAAAAAAAAAAAAAAAAAAAAGAAGGCTGAGCTAATGATAATCATTGTTTTATTTTTATTTTAATTATTAATAACACAAAAGTTTTTCTCTCACTAAAATTATAATTATATTTGAGTATACATCACTATTTTACAAAATTTTCTTTAAAAATTTGTCATACATTCAAATGTGTTTCTCAATTCAGTTTTTCAGCACTTGGTTATAATGGTTTTTGCAACTATAAAACATGTCTCACAAAGACACACACACATCCAAATGGAAGAATTTCCTTACTGGGTGTTTTAACTAATTCCCATTCACCAATTTTGAAAACCCTTAAGATAAATTTGGCTAGTAGATTTCCATCTTCCTTGATGTCAATCAGTCGTTCTTGCAAATAATTAGGCAGTATTACTGTTTTATTGTTATCAAAATGGCTTTAAATTCCACTGAAATTTTTTGTTCAGAAGAATTTTAAGCTGGTTTAAAAATGTTTCCAATTTTTAGAATGTACTAATAGGAGATTTAAAAAAATTTATGATGATTGCACTTATCTTGTTTTTGCATCCAAATTACATAACAATGGAAATATTTCTACATATCTTTCCGGAATGCTCTGTCAGTAGCATGAGTTTCCTTAGAAAGGCAATTCTTTCTAATTCGCCATTGAAACATTAACTTTCACCTTGAAGGAACAGGCTATGTTTTAAAAAATTATTTTTCCATACCAATAGCTGATTTTAATTTTTTTAGAGGAATGACTATAATTTAAAAAAAGAGTTCCAAAAAATGGAACATAATTTCCAGCAATGGTTATTTCTAAAATGTAAAGATTTGAAACATAGTTTGTACAAAAATAAAAACCAGAAGGATTTATTCTTCCTTTCTCTTTTTTTAAAAAAAATCCAGACAATTTGTCACAAGAAAGATCAGCTTGTGATAGCAGCTGCAGCTTTAGTCACCCTTGGAATCGCTGTCCCTCCTCATAGGGTCAGAGTGCTGCACTGAGGACAGCAACACGTCTTCAGTCGGCTTCTTAGGGTTCTCCTCCAGGTCCGTCTTAATTACCCTTGATTCAGTTTCCACTCCAACTCATCTCTTGTCAGGTTCATGCCGCCAAATACCAGAGGACCGATAAAGTGAGCCTTGATATCTCCTTCCAGGTAAACAAATATTGTGGGCAGATTCCCATTTGGATAATTGGGTGTGCAGGTTGTTGAAATGGCTTTGATAAATTTGACATCAGGAAACTTTCTGGCAAGTCCACTGAGGTGCTGAGTTATCAGGACCCAGAGGGGAATTTTTTGTTTGTAAAGGTGCAAGATGACCCACAAGCCCTCACAGGCTTTGGTAACTTCTTGAACATAATCCTTTCCTGAGATCTCCAAAACTTCTCCAACTTTTTTGTGTACTTCTGGCTCCAGTTCCTTAGCTGTAAATGCTTGCCTGTATATAGCAGGGTGTCACATGTGATCTGTCTCAGGAAGCTTAGCCAAATCCTTTTAAAATTTTGGTCAAAGGAATTGCTCTGTTACACAGCTTTACTGTTAAAGAAGTTATTTACTGCTGGCAATAAGTCTTATCTGCATCTTTTACCTTTGGCATTTTGAAAAAAGTGCAGTTCTTTATATATTTTATTATTGAAACACAACCTAGTGAAAATCATATGCTGAGATTTGGTAAAAAAAGAAATATTTGGACCCATTCAAATTACATAACAAACTTTGTAAGATGGTAGAATTTGTCCAAATTCTTGATTAAAAATAAATCTCAGGAGTGGTTTCTATAAATCTTATGAAAATGGATTCAAATTTTACTGAAATTCCTTGTTTGAAAGATTTTAAACTGGTTAAAAAAATCTTATATTTGTTGACAAAGGTGTCCATTTTAGTTTGTACCAAATTATTTTGCACTTATTATTTTAGCATTCACCGAAGCAAATAATTAGAATTTCATAATAATATGTAGCCTTTTGATTTTCACTGTTAAAAGGAAACTTTACATATTTAGTGAAACTTTTTAAAGGGTTAAGTTTTACTTAAACATATTTGAAAAAATTGCACATGCTTATGTCTATGTTTTAAAGCATATTATTTCTCATTTTTCTTATTTTTGAAGTAACTTATTAACTGTGATTGGTTCATGTTATCATTACCATTATTTTAAAGCATAGTTCTGTATATGCATACCATAGTCATTGATCAATATATCAAAATGCAATATACACATAGGATAAAACTGTTAATGAAAATATATGTAAATCCATATTTTAAATGGCCTTCTAGATAATTTTGAATTTTTTAAGGCTAATTTCTTGTTACTGATTTTATCTTATAGTGCTTTAGATGAAGAGTTTATACTAGGGGTAGTAAATAGATTGGGTAGTAAATAGATCCAAGAAACAATACGGTTTTCCAGAAACAACCAAGAAATAAAATACATGTCTGATCTCAAGGAGCTTTAAATTACATAAAGAGACAGGTTGTATTCTCACGAAGCCATTTCAGGAGAGTTACAAAGCCATGGATCAGTGATTTGGGCAGGACTGTAAACTGAGGAGTATGAGGAAGGAGGTGGGCTTGCTTTTCCCATGGAATCACTTGCTCCTTGATGAATGAAGTTGTAGCAGAGTGATTCATTTCTGTTAACTAAGTCAGTGTCATCCAGCCTAATAACTAGAGGAGAATGTAGTAAGACCCAAGCACTTTAATATGAATGAGATTTAAGATATTTAATACCTTCTAGGGTTTTTGTGAGGATTAAATGCCTACCACATTGTCTGTCATATTGTATGTGCTCAGCAATTAGTAGTTACTATTAATGACAGGATTAGCAGGAGGGGTTGAGATGTGGGAGGGAACAGCCTCCTATGTACCTCTGAAGAGGTATGTGGTAGAGAAAGGGCTAAAGACATTCTAAATCTATTTTAGGATATTATGCAGTTCTGTGAGAATGGGTAAAATGCATAAAGTATACTCTTAAGGATGTATGTGCCCTATCTAGGGGAATTGAAAAAAAAAATGACTGTTACAGAAGGAAATACTTATGTCACTAGTAAGCCTAATTAGGGAAAGTGGGTTTTAAGAGGAGTTGAACTTTGAGTTGAGAGATAACCAATGAAGTCTGGTGAAATTTAGGAGAGAGAGAAGATCAGAAACTGAACTCCTTCAGTTTCTGTGTTTTTTTTGAAAGCAAAATGGTACATAATTCCACACTTGCAAACAAAATTCTCATTTATTTTCTAAACACACACACACACACACACACACACACATTTAGAGACAGGGTCTCCCTCTGTCACCAAGACTAGAGTGCAGTTGTATGATCATAGCTCACTATAACCTCGAACTCCTGGGCTCAAGTGATCCTCCCACCTCAGCCTCCTGAATAACTAAGACTACAGGTGCATGCCACCATGCCCAGCTAATTAAAAACAAATTTGTAGAGATGAGTTCTGGCTCTGTTGCTCAGGCTGGTCTCAAACTTCTGGCCTCAAGTAAACCTCCCTCTTCTGCTTCTCAAAGTGCTGGAATTACTCGTGTTAGCCACTGTGCCTGACCCTAAACCCATATTTATTAAATGCCCACTATGTGCAAGTCACTGTCCTAGGCACTGGGAAACAGCAGCGAGCCAAATAAATAGTCTCTGCTCTCATGGAGTTTACATTCTACAGAGGGCAATAGACACAAAGATAAGTGATAAACAGAGAAGAGAAATAAAGTAGGATCAGCGTTTTGAGTATAGCCTAAGTGTGTGTGTGGTGTGTAAACATATCTTAGATTTCCTCAAATACAGAGCCTGAGATACACCTTACATTCTAAAAAGTTTAGGAGATGCAATTCCAGGGCAGCAAAAGTAGGGGGAAAGGGAACGTAAAGCAAAGATCAGAGAAGCAAATAAAAGGTGGCGCAGTTTGGAACTGGTCACAGCCCTAGAAGGAGTAGTATGTTGCTTGGTCACTAAGGACATTTCCATAGAGGCTATATGGACCTTTGTGCTTTAAAACTGTCTGCTGAGGGAGGAAAGGAAGGCAATTTATGTTGCTTTCTTCCCATCTTTTGTTTCTCACTGATCAAAGCTTCCCAAACATGATGTTCCACTCTGGGTTTGTGTTATCTGGTCTCTCTGGGAAGCTACTGGGGAGGCCAGAACCTTCATGGGCCAAGTTGGTTTGAACCTGGACTTAGGAGCTTCAGAGGGCTGACTCTCTCTGCACAGGGAAAGCCGATTCAGCCAGGAGAGCTAAGAGATGAGCAGATGAAGGTGACAACCAGGGCTTTGATCACAAGAATTGCAGAGCTTTCGTTACATTTGGTGGAGCTACACTATCTTGGAGGTAGGGCAGATAGCTAATGTCTGGGAACAGGTAGGACAGAATGAATCTGAGGAGTCACACACATTGGGTCTGCTATATCAGCTCTTTTCTATATGATGGTCAGACCTCTCTGATAAGGTGCTACTTGAGCAGAGTTCTGAAGTAAGTGAGAAGGCCAACCAAATGGAGATTTATTCTAGGCAGAGGGTATCTCAAGTGCAAAGAGCTTGAAGAAAGAATAGAAGGTGGGAGCATAGAGTATCTGAGGAGCAGAAAGAAAGCCAGTGTGGTCAGATTGGAATAAATGAGGGAAAGGGTGGTAGAAGATGAGGTCAGAAAGGCAATGGGGTCCTAGCCCATGAAGGGCTTCCTGGGCCGTCGTAAGGTCTTTGGCTTTTCATTCATAGTGAGGTAGAAGTCATTGGAGAAGTTGAAGCAGAGGAATGACATGGTATGACTTTTTTTTTTTTTTTTTTTTTTTGAGGTGGAGTCACACTTTGTCACTTAGGCTGGAGTGCAATGGGGTGATCTCAGCTCACTGCAACCTCTGCCTCCCAGGTCCAAGCTATTCTCCTACCTCAGCCTCTTGGGTAGCTGGGATTACAGGTGCCCATCACCCAAGCTGGGCTAATTTTTGTGTTTTTAGTAGAGATGGGGTTTTACCATGTTGACCAGGCTGGTCTCAAACTCTTGATCTCAGGCAGTCCACCCACCTTGGCCTCCCAGATTGCTGAGATTACAGATGTGAGCCACTGCACCCAGCCCTAACTTATGTTTTTAAAGGAACATTCTGGCTTTTAGTAGGATAGATTATAGAGGGGTAAAGGGGAAAGCTGGGAGACCAGCGTCGAGACTCTAGGATCAGATGGTGGCTGTTGAGATAGGGAGACAATGGATTCTGGTTATATTAAATTACAGTTGTTGGTGTGAAAGAAAGAGAGAACTCATGGATGATTTCAAGAGTCTTGGCCTGAGCAACTTGAAGTAGAGAAACGAGCCTCACTAAGGGCAAGTTCATTTATTTTGATAGGAACTTAATCTATTTTGCCAATAAGAAGCTGTCGCTGAGCAGGATCTTCCATTGTAAAATATTCTGAGTTGAATTCACACATATTGCATAATATGTTGAATTAATTTGTGTTTTAGATCCACTGGGTATAAGTCAATTGAAATTTAAAATTTTCATTATGCATTAAATCTAGTTATAGTATCTCTGTTAAAGAAAAAGCCAGAATTTAGCCTTAAAATTAATAAATTGCCTAAGTGGTGGTAGTGTGGGGTGTGTGTGTGTGTGTGTGTGTGTGTGTGTGTGTGTGTGTGTGTTGGTTGAGGGATGATGAAATGAATTTATTTTTAGTAGCTCTACCGTGAAAGGCAGGCAGGAGCTCCCCATATGATATTTTAGATTGCTTAAGATATTGTCATGCCAGTTTTCATTGTTGTTATTGATGCTAAACAATTTAAGAATATCTCTGGCTCATACAAAAGGTCCTGAATATTTCAAAGATTTATGAAACAAAAAGGCTTCCTAGATGTCTGTGAAACAACACTGATGGCTTCAATGAATGCAGTGGTAAGCATTTCTTACAGCACCTGGAATGCAGTTACCTGGTAGCTTTTTGTTCCATTAACAAGTTGTGAAAAAGTCTTGATGGAGCTTTTAGCTGTAAAACATCTTAGAGTATAATCTGTTTTCAGAAGATTAATTCTATCTGAAATAGAGAAGCAAATGATAAACAGCTTAAAAGACACCAGAGAAATAGATTGTGTTACAGTTGAGAACAATAATATTGTTCCACATTTAAGAAAATTTTTAGCAGGAGAAAAAAAAATCTGAGAAGAACAATGAGTTGAGCTGTGTTTATTGGATGAAATTAGTTCGGATATTTTTGCAAAGATGTGTTAAAGGGGAGGGAGTAATTAGGACTTTTCTCAGCTAAAAGAAAAAAAGAAAAGATGTAGAAAATGTTATTATAAAAACGTTTTTGGTTTATGTAGTTATTTGAAAGCTCCCCTTAAACCCTAAAAACAAAAACAATCCTCCAAACTTTAAATTTATGACTTATTGATTTATTTGTATTTCAATTTGAACTTTCTGAACAGAGTGACCACAAACTGTAGTGAATCCTGATGTCTAGTCAAGAACGATACAGATGAGATTTCATTGGCAGAAGTTCTACTTGGGACAGACAAATATTTTAATGATAAGAAGAGAAATAATTCGATGTGTTCTCTGAATCTGAAGGGAATATGGTTAGATGACAAAATTTTATTTATTGTGTTTCTATAATAACAGAGGTCAATGTGCATTGTTGTCAGCAACATCAGTAAGAAGGAAGTACCACATCAGCTGGCACTTACTACAGCTGAACAGGAGAAACTGATCCAGGTTTTAGTGCAGCTCAGGGCATACTGTGAATGATTAGCAAATGTAGATACCCAGTATGCCTTGTGGAAAGACACACTTGATGATAAATAACACTCTTTAGAGTTTTAGACACACAGTCTGAGGGAGAGATATGCTGTTTACCCAAAGGGTAGTAGCATATGACATTTACCAACCCAAGGAGATGTTGCAGATGGAAAATATTATCAATTCCAGAGGAATTTTTAGATACATTTATAGATGATACACGTGAATGTTTGAGTGCTTCTGGGACATTCCAGCATCTTTGGACTTTCTCTTAATTCACTAGTCATCCTTTGATAGTGAACCTGATGTACCATTAATGAGGCCTTAATGTAATATCTTTTATGTTCTAATTTTAGGAAAACCTGATATAATGAAGTAGTCAAACATTTATTTTTGCAGGGGATTAGGCCAGGCAATGATAAGTAAGAAATGAAAGGCATTTTCTTATACAGATTGCTATTATCTGGTAAATAATAATAGCAATTATCATGCTTCCCTAGGCGACATAAGTCCTGGTTGAAATGGCATGACATTAACAGTAACAACACATATTTCTTTGGTTTTTGTCTCATTTATAATTGCAAGACCTTTACTTCTGGAAAAGGTCCTGCATTTATTGTTGGGAGTCCCACATGGTTTCTGATGAGTATCACATATGGCCCTCAT
Organism: Cacajao melanocephalus; assembly: GCA_963573385.1. Lineage (NCBI taxonomy): Eukaryota > Metazoa > Chordata > Mammalia > Primates > Pitheciidae > Cacajao > Cacajao melanocephalus. Next base: position 12,307 of record CAUYLG010062660.1, on the reverse strand, counting down.
TTTCTTACCCTGCTTCTCTGGCCTCCTTCTGCTTAGGCCTCCACTCCTCTGACATTTCACTGGTTCCACAGCCGAGCTGCTCTTTGTGGGTTCCATCTTTGTTGCTAAGCATCACTGCTGTTGATGTGTGGGAGTTCTTAGGTGGCAATGGTACTTCATACTTTCTTGAGTTCTTAGGGTGCCAGAGCCACATCGTATTACCGGCAGAAGTAGATAGAATGTTTCTCTCTGAATTTTGGGTTATACCAGGAAGCAGGGCTATTTGTGCCAATTGTCTTAAAGAGCTCTATGGTCTTAAAAAGCTCAATTGTCTTAAAGAGCTCTAGAGGAAGAGCTTCACTCCCTGTTCTCATCTGTAGCTTTCCCTCCCTGATTCTTTCTCCTTTCTTTCCCCTTCTCTCCATCCCCCATCACCACAAATGCAAGTGAATTTCATGGGAACTGGGGGTGGAGGAAAGTGAGGGTAGGGTGAACAAATCCAGGTGACAACTCGTAACTCAGAATCACTCCTTCCTCCAATAACACTGTTATCAGATGGTCATGCATATCTGATTCCTTTTACCCTTAGGATGAAGTTATCTTAGTTCTTATAAATAGACTCATAGTTGGCCTACTTGATCAGGCCTGCAACCATGCTCAAACATTATAGGCTGATGTCTATTAATAATAATTTACATTTGAATCTCATCACAAAGCATATTCATACACACTATCTCATTTTTCTAATAAGAGCTGAGGATTTTTTTGGACATTTTACAGATAAGGACACTGAGGTTCAGAGACGTTAAATGATCAGGGTCACACAGCTTAGGCTTTGCATGCAGATTCCATAGCATAGTACGGTATTTATATTTCACCACTCACTGGCCTTCACTAACTGGTAAAAGGAAAGAATATATTTTCTTTTTGAAGATATTTTTCTTGGCTCCTCCTGACCTCCCATTCTATTTTGGAGCAACTACTCTCCAGTCCTGTTGCATAGCTTTCCACCTGGGATATGTGTTCATTGAATTTTTGCTTCAAAAATAACAGGTCTTTTAATTTCCTCTCTTTCTAGCTCTCCATATGAATCCTGCACCCAGTCATAGAGAATTGTGTGCAATCTTCTGAATGCCCCATGCCCCTTTCACCTTTGTGACTTTATGCATGTGTCTTAGATTGGGTTCCCTGAAAACAGACTCTGAGATGGAGAATTGCATGGGGAGTGCTATTGGGAGATTCACTCACAAAGAAGTGAGAAAAAAGATTGTAAGGAATTGAGGAAGGAGAGATTATAAGGAAGGCAGGATTGAGCAGAGGAAGGAGCTGATGTGCCAGGTGGTTGCAACTGAGATCTTAGACAGTCCTACAGGGAACAAAACCTTGGGGCTAGACAGTTCCCTGAGGCTGAGAGAAATTCCCAGTCAGGAACAAAGAGGTGAGCAGTCGGCATCTGCTGTTACCAACGGCCAGGCGATAAGTGAGTCAGCCTTGAAAGTATCAGTGAAAATATCCACTACAGTGGATATCCACTCACTGAAAATATCCGCTACATGTATTATCTTTCCACTTTAATGTCCTTACCCAGCTTAATTGTTCAAATTCATGCCATATTTTGCTTGTTTAATATTTGAATCATTTTTTCCTTATACTATTAATTTTTCTTGGAGTTTCTAGTTGACATTCTTTCCCCCTCTCCACCATGAGAAAATAAACATATGTTTGAATTTAATTGCTAAGCTCAACCTGCTCCTTTATTTTAAAATGACTACAGTAGAATATACTTTCTTCTTGAAGATATTTTTCTTGGCTTCCCCTGGCCTCCCAAAATTCTATTTTGGAACAATCATTCTCTAGTCCTGTTGTATACTTCTCCACCTGGGGTATGTGTTCACTGAATTTTTGCTTTAGAAATAATATTTCTCAGATTCCATGTCTTCTTGTTCCTTGTGTTTCTGTTTACAGCCTCAAGTTATTTTTACAAAGGATTGATGGAGGTAAGGTTTTTGTCTAAAAATGTATTTTTTTGGCCTTTACTTATTATTTTGGACTGAATATAATTCTGCGTTCAAAATAATTTCCACTCCTAACTTTAAAGGATCACTCCATTGTCTTCTAGCAGCTAACGTTGCTGATGAGAAACCTGATGCCTTTGTGCTTCTCCTTCCTATGTAGGTAACCTGTTTTTTTCAGGTGACGATTTTTGGATCTTCATATTGTCCTCAGTGATCTGAAACACCAAGTTATCACTAAAGACAGTTCTTCTTAAAGTCATCCTGTTGGTACTTTGTGGTTGCCTTTAAGCTCATGGCTTCTGTCATTTTTCAGCTGTGGAAATTCGCCTCCAATGTTTCCTTTTCTTTATTTTCTTATTTTCTTCTTTTTAAAATTATACTTTAAGTTCTAGGGTACATGTGCAGAATGTGCAAGTTTGTTACATAGGTATTCACGTGTCATGGTTTGCTGCACCCACCAACCCATCGTCTACATTAGGTATTTCTTATATCTCATATCTCTTGGATCTCCTCAACTGAGTCTGTGTTTGTTTCCCATTTCTTTATTTTTTTTTTTCTCAGTGTTTTGGGAGATTTACTCTTCTTCCCCCCATACTTTCTATCAATTTTTTAATGGCAATTATATTTTTAATTGCCAAAATCTGCTATCTCTGATTGCTCCTTTTTATGACAATTGATTCTTGTTTTACAAATGCAGCTTTTCCACAACTTACGGCAAAAGAGCTGGCCAGTCTTTGCCTGTAGGGGTTATAAAATATGATAATTAATGTTATATGATGACATTGCTTAGAGCTGTCCTGTTAATCTACCAAATAACTTGTCCATTTTTACTAATATGATTGGATAAATACTTGCCTTCATATTGGGGTACCAAGTCCACTCAAGCTCATTAGATAGAAACCTTGCCTTTCATTTCTTTGGTGTCTCTCCAGATGATATAGGGGAGGGTTCTGTGCATCGTTGGGATGGATACAGTAAGGGATATTGACTTATTAATTTTCTCTGAGAATTTGTGGGCAACCCTTGGAAATATCCAATATTAGTGTAAATTTTAGAGTTTACTGAGAAATATGCTCTAAGACAATATTCAACTTTGAAATTTTGAGAAAAGGAAGTAGCAGACATATGGACATGAAGATGAAAACATTTATTAAATTTAAACATTAAATGTAAGGACAAACTGAACATTACTCCTTAATCTTATAAACTGCAAAATAAGAAAAATCAAGTCCAGTAACTTCAAATTGACACCAAAGACAGGTTTCTTTTCTTCCGCTTTCCTAGGACCCATCATATTAATATATATATGGACCCAGCATTATCATTATGCATGTTTTTAATTTCACCACTATGCTTTCTTTAGCATTAGCTCCATGATTGGATTTTGAAATATATAGGCATTGATCACAAATTTTAAATTAAAAAAACCCAAATAAACAGTAGGTATGACGACATTTCCCATGTTTAAAGAACTCTTGAACTTGCCACTTGCCAATTTCTCAGGCACATTTAAAAGGCTTTCAGCTTAACTATGGCAAAGCCAAACACTACAGTTCTGTCCCATCCATCTTCAGAATACAGGAAACAGATCAATATTTGAGCTGCTCAAATCTATAAGCAAACCTTTCAAAGGAGCCTAGTACAAGGAAGAACAATTCTTTAATTAGTCTCATAACCTTTTAGAAACGGATTTTGGTATAAGTATTCACTATATACCGTTTTTCTGGTCTTTATTAATGGTTTGTGATAGGGTAAGTGTACAGATTTATGCCTTACTAAGAAAAGTCCAATTACACATATTTTGTTTAAATTAATAAAGAACAGTAGGGAGAATTGGGGGTTGAAGGATTAGGTAATAAATAAGAGAAACAGATGCAGATGAAATACGACTTCCTTCGTGTTGTGTATTTCAGGGAATCTTTAATTCACCTGAATATGGCTATGAGTTATGCTTAGAGTATTGTATTAGAATTCCTAGTAGAAAGGGATTTAAATATACATGTAAAGTTAAATATGGTTAGACAGTAAAATATTGATTGCTTACCACAAACAATGCAGCATGGTATCTAACACTCGTTTTCCTTGTGGAACATAATAAGGTAATTAATTTATCTCTAGCTGAGTTTTATTTGTGAAATTTCCTTGTATGTGAAACAGATTTAAATATATTTTGTGTGTGTCTCAAATAGCTATTTGTGCTATAATAACCATGTACAGTTTGTGGCGGCACTTTAATAATCATTACCTTAAAAGTGGCAATACTTTCTTCCTTTAAATAGTAAAATACAAGGCTCAGTAGTAAAATAGCAGTCTGGATATAAAAGCTAATGACTAATAGGAGAGTTCTGACCCTCTGAATTGCGTTTACTGCTCACCAATGATTATGTCATTAGGAATGAATTAGATAGTCAATGAGGTGAATCTTCAAATCAAAGCTGCCACTTTGAAATTTTCAATAATCTGTTCACTTGTAGGAGTAGGATAGTATTTAACGACCATTAGTGTTCTATTGCAGGGGTTATGTGGCCATGAAAAACAGTTTTCTTACGGCATCATTTTTTTCTCTCTCTCTCACATTTTTTCTTTTAGAGTAACCATTTTTTTTAAACCTTGAGTTCTCTGATTATTTACTCTTGATGTGAACAGCAAGGCAGAAACGAAATAACATGCTATTTACTATATGGAAAAATCACAGGAGAGCAAAGAGTGGTGGAGTCGAGCAGGGGTCAGAGGACTGTCCTAAAGGGCGAATGTTCCAGAAATGTTAATGGCTGATGGGTCTTGCTTCTGCCTCTCATTTGTTTGTTTCTGCATACTGTTTATACTATCTCAATAATGTAAAGGAACATTATAACTATCAATGTTTTTTTGTCTACTGGGAACATTCATTTATGATTTTTAGATCTAATTTTGTTTACTCTCTTTTTATTGCGAAAACATTAATTCTTTTGTGGATACTTAGCCATTTGTACAAACTAGACTAATAGCTACAAGAGTGGCTGCCATTTATGGCATGTTTGCCGTGTCCTAGATCAGCGATCCCCAACATTTTGGCAGCAGGGACAAGTTCTTTGGAAGACATTTTTTTCCATAGACAGGGTAGGCTTGGGGCGATAGTTTGAGGATCAAACTGTTCCACCTCAGATCATCAGGCATTAGTTAGATTCTCACAAGGAGCGGAGTGTGCAACCTAGATCCCTCTCATGTGCAGTTCACAATAGGGTTCACTCTCCTATGAGAATCTAATGCTATTGCTGATCTGACAGGAGGCAGAGCTCAGGCAGTAATGCTGGCTTGCCCGCTACTCACCTAGTGCTATGCATCCAGGTTCCTAACCAGTCAAGGACTGGTACTGGTCCAAGGCTCTCAGACAAACGAATGAGAGGCAGAAGCAAGACTCATCAGCCATCAACATTTCTGGAACATTCGCTCTTTAGGACACTCCTCTGACCTCTACTTGACTCCACCACTCTCTGCTCTCCTGTGATTTTTCCATATAGTAAATAGCATGTTATTTTGGTTCTGCCTTGCTGTCACATCAAGAGTAAATAATCAGAGAACTCGAGATTTAAAAAATATGGTTACTCTAAAAGAAAAAAAGTGTGTGTGTGTGTGTGTGTGTGTGTGTGTGAGAGAGAGAGAGAGAGAGAGAGAGAGAGGGAGGGGACCTCGGACCAGTACTAGTACCGAGGCCTACAGACTGTCAGTCTATGGAAAAATTGTCTTCCACAGAACTTGTTCCTGGTGCCAAAAATGTTGGGGACCGCTGATCTAGGACATGGCAAACATGCCATAAATGGCACCCAGTCTTGTGGCTGTTATTCTAACTTGTACAAATGATTGAGTATCCACAAAAGAACTAAAGTAATGTTTTTACTAGTAAAAAGTACACAAAATTAGATCTAAAAATCTGGTTAGGGACCCCTGTCCTGATAACATGCTAAAGACATGCTCTTCATCATCCCATGTGGTTCTTACTGTATACCTAAAAGCAAGGGATTATCATATCCTCTTTACAGATGATAAAAATTTAAATTTATACGGTTAGTTGATGATCAAGTTGATGACCTGAAATTTGAATGCAAGTCCCACCAGAATGTAAACTACACGAGGGCAAGTATTTTAATATTTTGTTTGCTGATGTATCTGTAGCACACAGAATAATATCTGACACCCCTTAATTGCTGAAGAAATATTTGTTGAATGAGTAGATGAAGATATATTTAGTTCCAAAGTCCATGTTCTTTTACTATACAGCATTACTTCATTATCCTTCCCCACTGCTACTGGAACCTTATGATAAGAGAATATTTTACATTAAGATTAAACTTCAGTATTTCTAAAGCATTCAGCAGAACATCAGATTGTCCAAAAAATAACATTTGCCATTTTCTCTTTGGTTCATGGGATGATAGAAGTTTGGAATTCATTGTAAGGGTACAAAAGAATACATACACACTCACACAGACACACATTGTTAATGTGTGTTAATGTGTGTCTGTGTATATGTCAGCAGGTCTGTGTGTGTGTGTGTGTGTATGTCAGCAGGTTACATTTTTTTGACAATGAAATCACTTACTTCTACAGAACATGCCTGAAACATGGCTCAGACTGCTTAAAAATCACAGCTAAGCATCATGAGTGTCCTGATAAACACACCCAATCCTGGCCTCCTAGCCTGGAATAAGAGGCATGGCTGTCTTTCATATGGCCTGTAATCCTAGGAAAACCTGTGCTTTACCTCTTGTGGTAGTCTCTGCATAGGCAGTCCCGGATGCAGGAGAACATGAGGCAGAGAGGCTTACTAGATGATGGTCTTATGGTCTGTATATACCAAGGCAATATACACAGGGTAGGACTTCTTTGGTGGATATTGTTGATACCCAGGTTGTTCTGTTTACCCAGTTATCTATCCCACTTTCTTCTGGTAACATTACTCTAAAATTTCCTTGGCGAACCATTTCTTGCCAGGCCAATCCTCCATCCCTTATTCCATCTCTTCTGAGTACGGAAATTGATTCAAGAATGGGTGGGTGATGAAAATTGGTTCAATTTAAGTCAGGTCTGGGACTTTTGCTAGAACTTTGGGAAGTTGGGCTTTTTCTTCTGGGGCTACTGAACTGCTAGAATGTTAGTTTGAGTGGTCAGAGACTGCCGTAGAAAAGGATCTTGACTGAGAATGAAGCTAACACAGAGGAAATCCAAGAGGCCTGGTAATAACATTTATATTACAAAGCTCAATCTACTTTTGAATTTTTAAGATACATGAACTACTACATGTCCTTATTTGCTTAAATCTTTTTGGGTAGGTTCCTATCCTTTGTAATGGCTTAGCACATAATGGTTAAGAGTCTTCATATTTTGATGTAGACTTCCTTTTTTGCTTGCCTTCCCTTTCTTTATTATATTTCCCTGAATCATCCCCAAAACACATTGTAACTTTGAAAAACTCTTTCCTTTGGGGACTTGTCATTTGATCTATATAGTGGCTATGTAATGGTAAGTGATACTGGGCACCAAGTAACTGAACAAGAATTTCCTAAATGTGTTTGGTGAATTTCTTTTTCAAAATTTTGTTTTTATTTTCTATTTTTAACTTTTTTGTGGGTACATAGTAAGTGTATATACTTATGGGGTATATGAGATGTTTTGATACAGACATGTAATGTGAAATAAGCACATCGTAGGGAATGGGGTATCCCCTCAAGCATTTGCCCTTTGAGTTACAAACAATCTGATTACACTCTTTAAGTTATTTCAAAATGTACAATTACATCATTATTGACTATAATCACCCTATCCCTATCTTATTATAAAATAGTAGTTCTTGTTGATTCTAACTACTGTTTTGCACCCACTAACCATCCTCACCTCCCCCCCAGCCACTCCCCCTCCACCAACCCCACTATCAGTCCCAGTCTCTGGTAACCATCTTTTTACTCTCTATATCCATGAATTCAATTGTTTTTATTTTTAGATCCTATTTGTTTCCTGTTTCTCTTTCTTCATTATTTCCTTCCTGTTTTCCTTCAGTGAAGGTGATTTTTCTCTGGTGATATGATTCAGCTTCTTTCTCTGGTGATATGATTCATATAATGTTTTGTGTATCCATTGTATGTTTTTTGGTTTGAGGTGACCATGAGGCTTGCAAATACTATCTCATAACCTATTATTTTAATGTGATAACAACTTAACGCTGTTTGCATAAACAAAGAAATAAGCAAAAAGATAAGTAATAAAAACTCTATGCTTTAACTTTGTTCCCCTACTTTTAAACTTTTTATTGTTTCTATTTATATCTTTTCATACTGGGTATGTCTGGAAAAGTTGTTGTAGTTATTATTTTTGGTTGGTTCATCACTTAGTCTTTCTACTTAAGATAAGAGTAGTTTACACATCACAGTTATAGTGTTATAATATTCTGTATTTTTCTCTGTATTTACCATTGCCAGTGAGTTTTGTACCTTCAGGTGATTACTTGTTGCTTATTAATATCATTTTCTTTCTGATTAAAGTGCTCCCTTTAGCATTTCTTGTAGAACAGGTTTGGCATTAATGAAATCCCTCAGCTTTTGTTTGTCTGAGAAAGTCTTTATTTCTCCTTCATGTTTGAAAAATATTTTCATCCAATACACTATTCTAGGGTAAAAGTTATTTTCTTGCAGTACTTTAAATATGTCATGGTATTATCTCCTGGCCTATACGTTTTCCACTGAAAAGTCTGCTGTCAGATGTATTGGAGCTCCATTGTATGTTATTTATTTCTTTTCTCTTTTGCTTTTAGGATCCTTTCTCCATTCTTGACCTTTGGGAATTGGATTATTAAGTGTCTTGAGGTAGTCTTCTTTGGGTTAAATTTGCTCGTTGTTCTATAACCTTCTTGTACTTGGATATTGATATCTTTCTCTAGGTTTGAGAAGTTTTCTGTTATTATCCCTTTGAATAAACTTTCTATCCCTATCTTGTTCTCTACCTCCTCTTTAAGGCCAATCACTCTTAGATTTGCCCTCTTGAGGCTATTTGCTAGACCTTGTAGGCATGCTTCATTGTTTTTTATTCTTTTTTTGTCTCCTCTGAATGTGTATTTTAAAGTAGCCTGTATATAAGCTCATGAATTCTTTCTTCTGCTTGATCAATTCTGCTATTAAAGGATTCTGATGCATTCTTTACTATGCCAATTGCATTTTTCAGCTCCAGAATTTCTACTTGATTCTTTTAAATTATTTCCATCTCTTTGTTAAATTTATCTGATATTATTCTGAATTATTTCTCTGTTTTACCTTGAATTTCACTGAGTTTCCTTATTACGGCTATTTGAATTCTCTGTCTGAAATTTCACATATCCCTGTTTCCTCAGGATTGTTCCCTGGTGACTTATTTAGTGCTCATGAGGTCATGTTTTCCTAAATGGTTTTGATGGTGGTAGATGTTCTTTTATGTTTGGGCATTGAAGAGTTTGGTATTTATTGTAGTCTTCACTGTCTAGGCTTATTTATAGATGTCTTTCTTGTGAAGGCTTTCCAGATATTTGAAATGACTTGTGTGTTGTGGTCTAAGCTGCACTTTAGGGGGCGCCCCAAGCCCAGTAACACTGGTTTTTGCAGCCTTGTAGAGGTACTGCCTTGTTGGTATTGGACCAGATCTGGGAGAATTCTTTGGATTACCAACCAGAGACTCTTGTTCTCTTCCCTTGCTTTCTCCCAAACATACAGTCTCTCTTTCTGTTCTGAGCCAGCTAAAGGTGGAGCTGAAGTGACACAAACACCCCTGGGGCCACCACTACTATGACCACACTGGGTCAGACCTGAAGCCAGCGCAGCACTGGGTCTCACCCAAGGCCTGCTGTAGCCACTCCATGACTACTGCCTATGTTCACTTAAGACTCTGGGACCCTACAATCAGTAGGTGCAAAATCAACCAGGCCTGTGTCCTTCCTTTCATGGTGGCAAGGGCTCCCAGTCCCTGGGTGAGTCCAGAAGTGTCTTCTGGGAGTCAGGGACAAGAGCTAAAATCCTTAGAGGTTCACCTAGTATTCTATTGTATTGCAGCTGAGCTGCCACTAAAACTGCAAGAAGCATTCCTTCCCTCTCATCCCTCCCCTTTTCATAGGCAGAGGAGCCTCACCCTGTAGCTATTGCCACCCCAGGCCCTGAGGAGTCATGCCAGACTACTGCTGATGTTCCCTTAAGGCCCAAGGTCTCTTGAGTCAGATTGTGATGAATGCTGCCTGGCCCAGTACTCACCCTTTAGGGCAGTAGACTCCCCTCTGGCCTAGGGGAGGTCAAGAAATGCCATCTAAGAGCCATGTCCTGGAATTGGGGACCCCAAGAGCCCACTTGGCACTCTCCTCCACTGTGGCTGCTGTTACCTAAGGAACAAGATGAAGTCCTATATACTTTTCCCTCTGCTTTTCTCAAGAGGAAGAAGTTTTATCCCACAGCCACCACAGTTGGTATAGTGCCGAAGCCAGCAAGCCTCAGAGGCTTACCCAGGGCCCTCAGTGTAGTCCTGGGTATTGCTGCTGGTTGTTCAGGGCCCAAGTGGTCTTCAATTAGTAGGTGATGAATGCTGCCAGGACTGGGTCCTTTCCTGCAAGGCAATGGGTTCTCTTCTGGCCCAGAGTTTGTTTAGAAAGGTCATCTGGGAGCTGGGGCCTGGAATGGGGGCCTCAGACTCTGACTGGTGCCCTGTCCTTCTGTAGCTGAGCTGGTATCTCAGATGCAAGACAAAGCCCTCCATAATCTCCCCTCTCCTCTCCTCAAGTGGAAGGAAGAGGTCTCTTTTGGAGCCTTGGGTTGTACAGCCTGGGATTAGGCAAGGGGTGATACCAGCATCCCTTGGCTGCCCTAGCTGGTATCTCCGTGTATTATGTATCCTCTCAGTCCACTTCCTCTGGGCCTAGTTCAGCACTAGGACTCACCTAAGAGTTGCAGTCTTTATGGCCTAGACCGCCTTTCACGTTTACCTGGAGACACAGAGGGTTGCAGCCATCTGTGGTGAGGTTTGCAGGTACTCAAGTTCAGACCGCTGGGATGGCACTTCCTTTTGGCTAGAGTTGGTTTAAATACTTTATCTGTGGGTGAGTGTCAGCTGGGTTTGGTCCAGTTTTCCTTTCTGCTCTAAAGGACAGCACTGAGCTCAATGCCTCACAATTGCTGTGTTCTCTCTCCCCCAGCACCCAGAGAAACTCTCCCCTCTACTCCGCTGTTGCCAGGGTTGGGAAGGGATGGCACTGGCGATCAGGACTGTGTTTTCTATCTCTTTAGTGGCTCTTTCAGTGATATGAAGTTAAAACCAGGTACTGCCAGTGCTCACCTGATTTTTGATTCTTGTGAAGGTGCTATTTTCTTTGTAGAGAGTTTTAACTTAGTATTCTTATGAGGGGAATGATTGATTGAGGTTTCTAGTCTGCCATCCCGCTTTGCTTTCCTCTAAAGTGGGATTTCTAAATAGCTACCATGAGGACAGAGTCAAATATATTTGGGAAATACCAGGTTAAACAAATTTAAACGGATTTATTTTCTGCAAATATTTGTTCCTTTAAACTAAGAAGATCCAAGAATTTCCATAAGGAGCAATAAAAAGTTTTAAAAATGTAAAGTTTTCCAAACATTTAATCATTGAGCCCCTTGCCTGTTTCTCTTTCTCTCTCTCTCTCAGTTCCGCCTTTGGGATTTAATTCTCGAGAATACATTTTGGGAAATATCATGAGTTGTGGTTGCTGAGGAAATTAAAAATAAAAATTTTAAATTTTAAATCAGGAAGGGTCATTGCATCCATGTTCCAGGACAATGGATTGTTGATGGTTTCTTCCTCCAAGCTGGAAGCAAATTTAAACCAAACAGAATTAAAAAAAAACAAAACAAAACACCTTTTTCACTGGCTCTTAACTGGGGAGCCTACTGACCTTACCTGCACAAGAAAACACAGATAGAGTCAGAGACAGACACAGAGAGAGAGAGAGAGAGAGAATTGAAGGACTGGAGGCTGATATCTGGTTCAGTATTTTGAGGCTATCACAAAATGCTAATTTCAAGCATCTCCTTTTGTTTTGTTATATAGTACATAGAAATCCAGAATGAATGAGCATCTGTAATCTGATGAGTCAAGATTTTAATGGCTAGTCTTCCAACACCCTACTCATTTTTTATTTTATTTTATTTTATTTTTTTAAAGAAAAAGAGAGGAAAGAAAGTGAGAGTGAAAGAAAGAAAAAAAAGAATGTAAGAGAGAATGAAAGAGGAAGAGAAAGAGGGAGAGAGAACGAGATTCTTGTTCTATTGCCCAGGCTTGAATGCAGTCTAAAAATGGGT
>CAUYLG010062656.1:0-89204 GCA_963573385.1 Cacajao melanocephalus | reverse complement strand
TCTTGGGTATTTGGGCTTTTTGGTTCCATATAAATTTTAAAATCATTTTTCCTGATTCTGTGAAGAATGTCAATGATAGTTTAATGGGAATAGCATTAAATCTATAAATTGCTTTGGGCAGTATGACCATTTTCACAATATTGATTCTTCTTATCCATGAGCATGGAATGTTTTTCCATTTGTTTGTGTCATCTCTGATTTCTTTGAGCAGTGGTTTGTAGTTCTCCTTGAAGAGGTCCTTAGCTTCCCTTGTTAGCTGTATTCCTAAGTATTTTATTCTTTTTGTAGCAATTGTGAATGGCAGTTCATTCATGACTTGTTTCTCAGCTTGCCTGTTTTTGATGTATAGGGATGCTAGCAATATTTGCACATTGATTTTGTATCCTAAGACTTTGCTGAAATTGCTTACCAGCACAGGGCACAGGGATGGGAAGGTCTATAGTCAAGCAGGGTTATTCCAAGTGGTGCATCTATGGCGGTATCACCCCAGAATAGAGAGACAAGTTTTCATAGAAAGAAAAATCACTGTGTGTGAAGCTGAGACAAGCACAAAACTAGGGAATGGGAAAGGATTAGGGAGGCAAGAGGTCCAAACAGGACATAGTGCTAATGCTGCAAAGAATGAGGAATGCATTCATTAAAAACAGATGTATTCTAATATTGCTGCTATCGTTGATTATGTAAGCATGTTAAGTTCCCGGGCTTCTCAACTCCTCTTCCTCTCACTTTGCTGTTATATAACATAATCAGACTGGACATAGATTCATAAGAGGGATGTAGGTCTCAGTTCAATTCAATAAACATTTGTGGCACGTCACACACTTTGCAAAGAGCTAGGATACAGATTTCCTTGACTTCAAGAAACAGATACTCCTTTCCTTCAAAAATAGGAAAAATCCATCCCTGCCTTCAAAAAGCAAGTAGTCTCTTCAAAAAAAAATGCTTGAATAATTTCAGTACAGGGGGCTAAGTGCTTAACACAGTGACTAGCATCAAACAGATACCCAATGCATATCTGTTGAAGGAATGAATGAATGATAGAAGCACACCTACAGTGGTACAGGAGTATAGCACAGAAATGGGTGCAGTCTAAGGCATATGATTGAAAGAAAAATCAACTTGGTAAAAAAAATTGATAAATGTGAAATGAAGTGATATGTTTTAGACCTCTTAGCATTTTACAAAATGCTTGTACAAGAAACACCTCATTTATACTCACACCAACAAATAAGGAAGGCAGTATCTCCTCTTACTTTTCACATAAGTTAACAGAAAAGTAAGAAACAGGCCAGCGTCACCCAGCTAGTGAAAGTCAGAGCTGGTACTTAAACCCATTTCTTGCAGCTCTAAAGATTTTGTATTTTACGGAAGCCCGTGCTGCCACCAAGAGTCGACAAGTCTCAGATCTCCACTTGGAGCCTTGCATTCAAAATGTACTTCCACTACCATTTTCTAAGGTGTCTACCATTGTCTAAGGTGTCATTTCAGCTTCCAAAATGGGAAGGTGGGAAATCTTATGAAATTTCTGGAGCCATAAACTTGACTCTCTTTTCCTGGCCCCAGCACATAGAAAAACAAATGGTGTGAAGGAAAACAATAATAGTAGTAAAATGATAGTATTAATAAAGTAGTAGACATACTCTTTAACAAAAACTCATTAAATGAATGCAAATCATTTAATGAATCATCAGTCATAATCACAGGAATGTATTGTTAGCATAATGTTTGAGAGAACAATATAATCATACATATACACCATTTTCAGATACAGCCTCATCAATTTAACTTTGTGAGAAATGGAACTATTTTTTGCAGCTATGAGCACTGAGCCCTTGCATGTAAATGAGAAATAACATGGGCTATGAATGAGAACTCTGAACATAAAGAGAGCACCAAAGCGTGGTGCTGCATGAATGAAATGGCTATTTACATTTGTTTAATTATCTGGTTAATTAGGGAGCCATAAAATCAGAATGGGCTTGAGAGTTAAAGGGATAGCAGAGAAAATGCAATTGATAGCCTTCTGCTCCTTATCAAATCAAGATTTGCCTGTACATAATCGCCCCCTGCAAGTTTGCTTCCTATTGCATTCCTTGTCAAATCTAAAGGGATCTGCCCAGCATCCTAAAAGCCTCCAAGACCTTATTCCTCCTTGGTGGGCAGTAGAAAGAGCAGTGGGCTAGAAGTGTGAGGCCGGAGGTCTGACTCCACCTTGGAAAAGTCTCCACCCTTCCTCCTCCTGTCCCATGTCAGTCCTCCCCAGGGACTCCACTCCTGAGCTTCCAGCCAGTGTCACGGATCACCCCATCCTGCCCAATCTACTTCCTTCACACAGCCACATCCATCTGCTCCTTTGCAGCACTGGTCAGGGCTCACCTTCCACCTGGGCTGTGGCAACCACCTAGCCTACCTGTCTCCAGCCTCCCTCTGTACTGCAAGGTAATCCTCTAAGACACAAATCAGATCAAGTCACTCTCACCATGGAAACCCTTTACTGTTTCCCACAACCCTAGAGTAACCACAGATGAGAATTCAAAGCCCCTCACCCAGCAGTGTTGACATATGCATCCTTTGTTGTATTTCTTTGAGGACACGCTGTAAAATCTTAATATTAACAATTTCATATTTTTGAAGTTGGGCTGTCTAAATATATACAGATAATGCAGTAGAAAAGTTTATTTTTCTCTTACAAAATAACATTATATGGTATATTTTAGAACCAAGAAGATGAAATATGAAGAAAAAAAGTAGGAAAAATTCTGCTCCACTTATAAGTGAATAGGCAGGACATTTTGAAAATTGAAATATCCACATAATGGTTTTATTATCATATTTTTAAGTGCATGAACTTGAAGACAGGCCTGAGTTGTCTCCCAATTCTAACACTTTCTAGCTCTTTGACCTTGGAAAAGCTATTTAACTTTCCAAACCTACATCATCTTCCTTTGTAAATTGGATATAATAATACCTACCTCACAGTGCTACTCAAAGAATAAAGTTATATAAGGTAAGATAAGCATCTACCACATGTGGAAAAGATAGATATAAGAAATGAAATATCTAATAATGAGGATTATCATTAATTAGATTACATATTGTTTCCTACCAGGAATTTAGCATTTCCTAAATATCACATTGTTCTTTTCCTCAGTTGATATTACTTGTGGCAACTGTAGAAGTGAAATGCAGTTGAATGAAACATCAAGAGAACTCTATTTACAACCTAAAGATGCATTTTTTAAATTCCAATTTAAAAAGTCTATACCCTAGCCAAGCATTCTCTTTTCAAGTAATTATGGAAATTTCAAATTTGCTTTTACAAAAAAAAAAAAACAATGTTTGGATGGTCTATTAGAGATGACTATCAGGAGGCTGGGTCTGTATTTAATACTGCTTTGAATCAGAAGGAAGGATATAATTGTGTTGCATATTATATTTAATGAAAGTCAGGTAGATTTTCACCCTTAAGTCTTTTATTGCCAATCTTGTTCAGCAAGGAGCAGATGAAACTCTTCCCAAGCTTGCCCTATTCCATTTCGATTAATTCAGCAAGCAAGACAGAATTGGTTGTTTAAATTATCAGTCAGTGGAGGAACGGACGGTTATTAGCACGATACATGCCAGAAATCATGGAGACAGTGCTGGTAGCATTCTCAGCCAATCGGAGCATGGCAGTTGTCCAAAAGATTTTGTCATTTTAAATTAATCAGCTTATACTCTCCTCACATGATCAGGGCCAAGTGTGGACACAGGCATAAAAAGGAGTGCATGTACAGCTGATTGGATATTGCATAAATGTGACTGTTGCAATCGAGGTCTGAGCAGTGCCTGATGCCACACATCTTTAGGACAACAGGCAGGAGGGAGACAGAGGAAACTTAATTACAGCATGTTTAAGCGACTCACAGAGCAGCCGGGGGAGGGAGACCTAATGGGTGTCAACACAATTACGGATCTTCACACACATTTGAAAATAACAGACTGTGACAAGGACACAATTGCCATGTTGTCATCTCATCTGCACAGCGATTTGACATACTGGATATCAACGTGGAATTGAATTAGAGAAAGAGATTGCAAAGCAATTTCCCAGCCTGGCTTTTCGATTTCTCTGGCAGCCAAGGGAGGATAAGCACCAAAGTGATTCCAGCAGCCCAGCTACCCCTTTCCCCACCCCAGCCCCACTCTTGCCTCTAACACTGATAAAACCATGATGGTTTCACATCAGCTCCTCAGCCGGCAACCTCGAGACACTCAAAAGACAGAATGTGAAAATAATGGAATGCTTATCTCAAACACTCCTCAGACCTGTGCTATTAGAACTCCTTGGGACTGCCCTCTTACTCATTCTTACTCTCTTAACCCCCTAACGAAACCCTCTGCTAGCTGTCACCCAGTAGGTCTCCCTCCCCCAGCAGCTCCTTAAACATGTTCTACTTAACTTTCCTCCTTCCTCCCTCCTGTCTGTTGTCCCAAGGGAGTGTCGCATCAGGCACTGCTCAAACCTCAATTGTAGTCGGTCACATTTACACATTATTCAATTTCTCTGGGCATTTTCCCAAGTTCGCCCTTTCTGAATCACAATCTCTCCATCTCTAATTTGGGGTTAGGAGAAACACATAGGCTACATCAGGATCACCTAGAAAATTCCTTTAAAGTATAGACTTCTAGGTGCCCAAGCTAGACCTACCGAATTGAAATCTTCACAGGATAAAACCCAAAGATCTGTATTTTTAACAATCCCCCCCTCCACTGCCCAGCTCCTAAGGCAACCAGGTCTGTACCAGCCACCAGTCCTTTCTAGAAAGCTAGAAAGGACTAGATGATCTGCAAGTAGCCATTCTAGTTCTATAATTTGTCAAGCTGTTCATCTGATAATAATAATACTCATGGGTCACTTACTAGATACCAGCTGACACTGGGCTTTTGCACATATACCATCTCATGTAACCAGCACGATAGCCCCTCAGGAAGGGTTATAGATTAACAACTACCCCTCCCTCAGGTCTTTCTTAAAACTTCAGCCTCCACTCCCCTGCTGTGCGTCCTCAGGACTCCTTACACTCCCCTAATCATCATAGATAGCATGACACTCTTGACTGGTTCATCCTCCCAATTTGACATTAATGAAACTGGCCTGATGTCCCCACAGAACTGCTTTATGGATTTTTTTGAATAAACATAGAAATTGACCCTCTCAGTCTTAAAGCTTGAAACTTGTATTTGTCCTTATCAGAGTTCTTTTCTCAGGAAACCAACCATCAGTCCTCCCAGATAGTATCAATAAACTGAAGCTCACCGTATCCGGACAATGAGATGCCAGATCCTCATCCATCATGATTACCTAACTGACCACTTTCTTCCTATTGACCAATGCCTCTTCCTTACCTCTTCCTAATTCCTGTTTTTCCACATGTGGTTCTGATACATAAACCCCTAAATTTTAGTCAGTTGAAAAGATGATTTGAGACCTATCTCCCATCTGCTCACTTGCGGCACCCAAAAAGTCATCTTCCCTGGTAATGCTTCTTGTCTCAGTGATTGGCTTTCTGTGTGGTGAGCAACAGAACCTAGACCAATCCCCTGGCATTTCAGTAACAGTAAATCCCATGAAGTGAGGAACCTTGCTGTGTTGTTCATTGCTGTATCTCCAGGGTTGACACATGGTCAGTGCTTAATGAATATTGGCTGAATGAACATCGAACAGATGGGAAAACTGATGCTCAGAAAGGTGAAGTAACTAACTGATATGGTTTGGCTGTGTCCCCACCAAATCTCACCTTGCATCAAAGTCTCCACAATTCCCACGTGTTGTGGGAGGGACCCAGCGGGAGGTAATTTAATCATGGGGGCAGTTGCCCTCATGCTGTTCTTGTAATCATGAGTTCTCACAGGAGCTGATGGTTTTATAAGGGGCTTTTCCCACTTTCGCTCTCATTCTTCTCCTTGCTGCCACCATGTGAAGAAGGACATTTTGCTTTGCCTTCTGCCATGATTGTAAGTTTACTGAGGCCTCCCCAGCCATGCTGAACTGTAAGTCAATTAAACCTCTTTTCTTTATAAATTACCCAGTCTTGGGCATGTCTTTATTAGTGGTGTGAGAATGGGCTAATACACTAAAGGTTACAGAATTTGAAACGGATTGTCTAACTCATGAGCTGGAGCTCTTTATATTGTTTTCTTTATACAGCACCCAACAGTCTGTTCCATTCTTATTCTTCCAACAGCCCTTTCCTTCAATCTTCTTCCTTCAATGACTCCTCTATTTTGGCCCCACCCATTGCCTACAAATCTTGCCCATGGGACTGCACTCTCCCTCCTCTCCTTCCTCCTTCTTTCCTTCCATGGCACTCACTCAACAGTCATGCCATGTATTTTTCATGGAGTAAGACTCACTCTTTTAGCAAAATGATATAACCTCATGAAATTTCAGAAGACAATGTCCCTTAGAAGTTCTTCATCTTTAGCACTTCGAAGTGACGCCAGCCATCAGATCAAAAGGAGATGAAACCTAACAGCCTGACATCCAAGCCAACCCCCATCTCACACACTGGCAGCCTCCCATGGAAACCTGTGGCACTACCATGTTTTAAGTCTGTTGTGATCGTTGCTATTCAGGATGGGTGTGCCCACATCATCCATTTATTCTTCAAATAAGCTACATCAAAATTTGGTCTGAAATGTTGCTTGCTTAGTCTTAGCTTTTTAGTTATGTCGTTTTATAAAAATTGCAAGTGCTATGATAGAGTCATGTGTAAGGTGAGTCACTGAAGCTTGTGAAAAAGGTCCTGAACATCCAGGAGTCAACCTGGGACCAGAGTGACATACACAGTGGGAAGCTGCCCTCTGTGGGAACCTCATGCCACGACTATGGTGTCCCCACCTGCGTCAGCAGTCCCTGCGAATTGCCTGACCAGACTGGAAGCTCTAGGAGCATGAAGAGGCGCAGGCACTGCATCTATGTGATCATGTACTTTTCTTAGAATCAATCACCAGATATTTAATTTAGTGTTTAGTGAGCAATAACATGTTTTTATAGGCTCTGTGGGAAAGTCAGAGCAAAAAGATTTTTAAAAAATCCATAGTCTACCACTACCAAATATCAGTGAGTATTTTACAAGATATAATAGAATATTCATAATATTTATATCAAAAAGTGGGTTTACATTTACATTTAAATAGGTATAAATATGTTTAAATATTTTATAATATACAGTTACATGTTTATATAATTTTTATTGAATATCAATTTATATTGCATATGTATATATACCTGTATATTTTATATTTATATATTACATATATAATAGTGCTTGTATAAATATATATTGTACTTACATCCAAAATTATATAAGTACACACAAATATATAGATTTTAGATATAAATAGCCCCACTTTTGATATTATAAATAAATGCTGTTATGAACATCCTGTTATAAAGTGATATTACTGATGATTCATTTCTTTAGTATTGGGTAGAAACTGAGCCAGTTTTCTCAAGATACAAGAAATATCTTACTTTCTTGAAATCAAGTGAAACATCATCGAAACCCCTCATTTGCCAAGGCTGGCAAGCAAGCCATTTTTGGTCATTTTAGGTGGCCCCTCTTCCTGTCGCAGCTGTGCCAGAACCAGGAGAATGAGGCCAAGAACCGGGCCCTGGTAAGCGCTGCTCACCACGCTGTCTCTCCCTGTAAATCTGGGGGAGCTTTAAAGGTCTGCAAACCTCCCCCTGGCAGTGTCTGCCCCCGTGCGGATTTCACTCCAGGGCCCTGAGCTGCCAGCTCCTAAGGCCCAGCACTCACCACCCCAATTCCCAGGCATCTGCCTGGCACTTCAAGCCTTGCAGACCAAGGGCCCCTGGAGTCTGCCACCAAAGGATCCATCTCATTTATGTTCTTTCAACACAAGTTCACTTATAATTTAACTTGTATTTGTACTGCCTCATGTAGGATGATAGTTCACACGCTATAAATAGTTTAAACTTTTTTTAAAAGCTCATTTAAATGTTTTATTATGAAAATATTTGTATACACACACCAAAAAAAAAACATGAAAATGCAGGCCAGGCATGGTGGCCCATGGCTGTAATCCTAGCACTTTGGGAGGCCGAGGTGGGTGGATCGTCTGTGGTCAGGAGTTTAAGACCAGCCTGGGCAACATGGTGAAATGCCATCTCTACTAAAAAATATAAAAAATTAGCCAGGCGTGGTGGCACATGCCTGTAATCCCAGCTACTCGGGAAGCTGAGGTATGAGCTTGAACCTGGGAGGTGGAGGTTGCAGTGAGCTGAGATGTCACCATTGCACTTTTGCTTGGGTGACAGCGTGAGACTTACCTCAAAAAAAAAAAAATGCATAGACGATGTATTCAGAATTATAAGACACCGTTGTTCCGGTGACCCAAGTTTAAAATAGATTCTTTCAATTCCCTTCAACCTCCCTGTACACCTCTCACTCTCGCTTATTTCGAAGGGAAGCATGATTTTGAATTTTCTTTTTATTGTATTGGTGCTCTGCTTTCATATAAAGTGTAACTGAATAATATTTATCCCTAAACAATTGTGAAGTTTTGTTTGAAGAGGTTACACAAATAGTATCATACTCAATGTTCTTCAGGAACTTACTTTTACCATTTAGCATAATGTTTTCTTAAGATTCACTGTAACTGATTCATGCAGCTATGGTTGATTCAATTTGCCAAACTATAGTATTCCATCACATGAAAAACTACCATTTATTTATGTTTTCTCCTCTTAATGAATAGTTGAGTTGTTTCCAGCTTTTTGCTATTACAAACATTGGTACTAAGAACATATTTCTGCAATTCTCCTGGTACATACAAACAAGAATACGTCTTTTGTGTATACTTGGAAGAGGAATTGTTGAGTCAGAGACCTTATACATCTCCACCTGAAAAGATACTGCCAACTTTTTCCCAACATGTTTATACACATTTTATAGTCCCAAAAACATACTGTAAAGTTGTTTCCTCTACTATTCTTCAATACCTAAGTTTTGTCAGTCTGCGAGGGGTGAAATGGCATCTACTTGTAATTGTAATGTGCATTTCCCCTATTTCTAATGAGATAGTGCATCTTTGCATATGTTTATGGCCATTTCAAATTCCCTTTCTTCTGAAATGCTTTTTTTTTCCCCCATCTTTTTTAGGTTGTCTATTTCTTTTTGATCTATTGTCTTTAGATATTAAACCATCATTGATTATATATATTGAAAATGTACATTTATAGTTTGTCTTTATACTCTTTAGTGTTCTTTGATAGTTTCCATTTTTTACCTTTTACTAAAATAAAATTTACATATAAATTTCATGTTTTACACATATAGCTTGAAGAGCTTTGACAATATATACACGAGTGGGCAAAAAGATACAGAATGTTCCATCACCCAAGATTTTCCCTTGTTCTGCTTTTCAGCCAACCATTGCCACCCCACCTATCACTGATAGGAAGTCTGTTGCCGAGACATCAAGCGTTCCGTCTAGATCCTGCTGCTCCCCACACAGAAAGCCAATGTCTGAGACTACAAGTACTGCCAAGGCAGAAGGCTTTAATTGGATGCTGTGGCTAAGGAAGTGGGAGTTCAGTCTCAAATCCATGTCTCTGACCGGCTAAAATTAGGAGTTTATACAGCAGGGAAGAAATGCAACAATGTGTAAGAAAACAGGAACTAGGGAGGAACAAGGAAGCAATCATGATGAGTGAGGGTTCTGGCATCTCATTGTCTGGATGTGGTGATCTGATGAGTTTGACTAGAAACTCAAAGTTTGGTAGGTTGAGAGGCCTGAAAGGTGTTTCCCGAGGAAGAATCTCAAATGAAACAAATGTAAGTTTCAAGCTTTAGTAACAGAAGGGTTAATTCCTACATTTATCACCTCCCACTCCCACCAAAAAAAAATCTATGGACCTATTGGGTTGGTTTTGTTTCTATCACCAATGATTAATCTGGCAGTTCAAGAATGTCTCATTAATAGGGTCTTTTGTGTCTGAATTCTTTCACTCAGAAGGTTCTGGAGGTATATTCATGTTGTTCTGCCGATCAGTACTTTTTTGGTTGCTGAGCCGTGCTTTATTTTACAAATTTACCACAGTTTGTTTATCCATTCAATTGTTGATGGACATTTGACTTGTTTTCAGTTTGTTGATGAACGCGAATAAAGCAGCTAGAAACATTTGTGTACAAATCTTTGTATGGGCATATGTTTTTGTTTCTGTTAGGTAAATACCTAGGAATGGAATTTCTGGGTCATATGGTCAGTGCATGCTTACCTTTATAAGAAACTGTCCAGCTCTTTTCCACCAAGGTTATACTGTTTTATAATCTCACCAGTAATTCATAAAAGTTTGGATTACTCTCCATCTTCAGAAAAACTTGATAATGTCAGCCTTTATATTTTAACCATTTTGGTTAGCGTGAAGTGGTATCTCACTGAGGTTTTAATTTGCATTTCCAATGTAGAAAGTAAAAAGTTCCTCTTCAAAGTTTCCCTTCTTATTAAAAAATAATAAATGTTAGAAATAATAGTTTCTTTTAAAGACTTTCTTCAAAGCCTTCTTGGTTTTTGCTAGTAACTCTTTGTTAAGCTCTATCCTATGTAGCTGTTAAATATAAAAATATAAGTATATTCTATATCCTTGTACTTCAACCAAGATATTTGTTCTGGACATGCTCATAGGCACATCCCAGCTTGCATCCTATGCCCCTTCCTTATTTAGTAATATTATTACTTTTCTAAGTCCTTTTGCAAGCAACTTCCTCTTTTCCTTTGTTCTCCATTGCTTT
This sequence comes from Cacajao melanocephalus, assembly GCA_963573385.1. NCBI lineage: Eukaryota > Metazoa > Chordata > Mammalia > Primates > Pitheciidae > Cacajao > Cacajao melanocephalus. The sequence goes on along the minus strand of CAUYLG010062656.1, from coordinate 78,402 downwards.
TACCTATTTAAGAAAGTTTTAAGCTATTTGCCAATCAAGTTTACCTTAGACTGTGAAGTCCAGCTCCAACCAATAGAAATAAGACACAGCAGTAAAGATCCAACACGTAAAGAATAAATATTCTTGCCTTTCCTTTGTTCATTGTGCTCTCATAGCAAGATTGGTGATGAGTGTACCCTTTCTGCAGAGAGTAAAATTGCCTTGCTAAAAAAACTTTTTTCCAAATGCTAATTTTTCCTTGCAGCACCTAAAAATAAGCATTTTGTCTCTAACAGCCAAGATAACTAATAATGTTGGACATCTTTTCAGATGTTTATTGATCACTTGTATGTCTTTTTTTAAAGCGTATATTCAAGTCATTTGCCAATTTTTGTTCTAAGTTTTATATTCTGAATACAATCTCTGTATTATATATTTTTAATAGTTTCTTCTATGTATCTTTTAATTTCATTTTCTTGAAATATATTTTGAAAAGTAGAAGTTACTGTGCTAAGTCCAATTTATCTTTTTTTCTTTTATGATTAATGCTTTTTGGATCCTATCTAAGAAAGCTTTGCCTATCCCAAGATCACCAAGAATTTCTCTTATGTTTTTCTCTAGAAGTTTTACAGTTTTGCATTTAGGTCTCTGACCCATTTTAGATTGACTTTTGTGTATGGTAAAGGGTTGAAGTTCATTGTTATACATATGCATTGTCAATTGTTCTAGTGTAATTTGTTGAAAAGATCATTTCTTATTGAATTGTCTTCACTTCTTTGTCAAAAATCAATTAACAATTTATGTGTGAGTTTGTTACTAGATACTCTTTTTTATTCTATTGATCTATATGTTTACCCTTATGCCAATACCACACTCTCTGGATCACTGTAGCTTTATATTAAGACTCAAAATTGACTTGTGTAAGTCTTCCAATTGTCTTCTACTTTTTAAAAATTGTTTTGTGCTATTCTGGGTTCACTGTGCTAGGGAAAGTGAATGACTCCTGACTGCTTTTGCCCTGGTGATTTTTCCCTCTTTGGGTCATATGGTTCTCTTCAGTTTAATGATCTTCCATTTGCTGACCAGCCTGCTAGGCTCTGAAGAAGAAATTTCAACTAACATCAGACCAATTCTTGTCTGCCACTCTCCCCCAGTGCAGTAGGGCCTGAAGTGACATGTACCACTTCACCAAGCCTTGCCTGTGGCCCACAGCCAGCATCCATGCAGAGAAAAGTTTAATTCAGAAGAATAAAGCTCATGGATGGAACTGGGGGACATTATGTTAGAAGAAAATAAGCCAGGAACAGAAAGTCAGATACTGCATGTTGTCCCTCATATGCGGAAACTAAAAAAGTTGATGTTGGCCAGGTACAGTGGCTCATGCCTGTAATCCCAGCACTTTGGGAGGCTGAGGTGGGTGGATCACCTGAGGTCAGAAGTTCGAGACCAGCCTGGCCAACATGGTGAAACCCCGTCTTTACTAAAAATACAAAAATTAGCCAGTCATGGTGACAGATGCCGGCAATCCCAGCTACTCAGGAGGCTAAGGCAGGAGAATTACTTGAACCCAGGAGGCAGAGGTTGAAGTGAGCCAAGATCATGCCATTGCACTCCAGCCTGGGTGACAAGAGTGAAACTTCAGCTAAAAAAAAAAGTTGATGTCATAGGAGCAAATAGTAAAGAGGCTGAAAAGGGTGCAGGAGGGAGAGGATAGGGTGAGATTTGTTAAAAGGCACAAAATTACAGCTAGATAGGAGGAATAAGTTCTAGTGTCTATACCACTGCAGGATGAGCATAGTTAACAATAATATATTAAATCGTTTAAACAGCCAGGAGGATATTGAGTATCAAATTGAAAGAGGATATTAAAGGACAATAAGGAATGAACAAAAAAAAGACAAATTATTGAAATGATTAATATGCTAAGGACCCAGTTCTGATCACTATACACTGTATCACAACATCACTATGTACCCCATGAATATGTACATTATGTTAATTTTAAAAATCAAATGTAATTTAAGTGTATATACACGTGTGTGTATACACATATATACACATACATTTATATATATACACACACACACACACACGCATATATATATACACACATACATATATATACACACACACAAAACTTGGAACCTCCAGATGGATTTGAACTGCAATCTCTTTCTATCTGTGTGGTCTTGGGCAGTCCATGTAACATCTCTGAGCTTCTGTGTCTTCATCTATGTAATGATCATAGTAATACCTGATATGGTTTGGCTGTGTCCCTACTCGAATTTCATCTTGAATTGTAGTTCCCATAATCCCCATGTATGGTGGGAGGAACCTAGTGGGAGATCTTGAATTGTCGGGGTGGTTTCCCCTATGCTATTCTTATGATAGTAAGTTCTCACAAGATCTGATGGTTTTAGAAGGGGCTTCCCCCTTTACTCAGCTCTCATTCTTTTCTCCTGCCATCTTGTGAAGAAGGACGTATTTGCTTCCTCTTCCACCAACATTGTAAGTTTCCTGAGGTCTCCCCAGCCCTGTGGACCTGTGAGTCAATTAAACCTCTTTCCTTTATAAATTACCCAGTCTCAGGTATGTCCTTATAGCAGCGTGAGAACAGACTAACGCCTACCCTAGTGATCCCACAAAATCATTAATTAGGTGTCATATGGGTATTGGTCATCATGATCGTCATAATGAGACAATTTGACGAGATCAGGAAATGCAAAATATTAGGAAAACCAATCACTGCAATGGATAAATAAAAACAAAACCAAATGCATGAGTTTGTCACTACTTCATCTGCTGTTCTGGTCTTTTCAACAATTCAAAGGACCTAGCTGCTCACGCCCATCTTGGTTTCCTGATGGAAGGGATGCTGTGAGAGATCCACAGGATGCCATCAGATAAGATTACTGCCAACTAATGGGGAAATGCCGACAGGTCATGCACTCCTCTCTAAGCAGCCCCAGAAACATGGAATTTCCTGAGCCAAGCCTTTCTCCAACCAGAAAGGTAAGGGACTGGGGGTGTGCCTGACACTAGGCTAAGATTTTCACATACCCTTCCTTATTTAGTCTGTGTAATTGCTCTCCAGTGTAGATATAATTCTGTAATATAATAGTTAAGAAATTTGAAGCCCTTTAGAAGTTGCCTAAGAGCTCACAATTAGAGTCAAAGCTGAGATTCAAATCTTGCTTTGAGTCAAAGCTAGTGTACTACCATTTCCACATCATCTCCCAAGTCAAACCTGAAAAAGCCATGACCAAAGGGTTCCATGCTCTGCACTGAGCCTTTATAATTTCACCCTCAATTCTTCCATTTATAGGAAAAAGCTTGCATGTAATTAATTTAAGGATGATTCTTCCACAAATTATACTTCAATCTAGTTCTGTATTTAAATAATTAAATTTAAAACAGAAAGACTAATGAAACTAATGGTTACCAAATTACTAGATTTTGAAAATCATTGATTTTCTCATTTGCCTGCTAAAGTTAATCAATCTCATTTACATATACAGATTGCATTTGCTTTAACGTTATTTATCTTCCAAGTTTTTCCACTAGAGTTTCAAAATCCACTTGAAAAAACTCAATTCTATTTCAATTATGCTTATTTGCATGGAAACCAAAGCCTTATTACTCTTCTAATTCATATTATAATTGTTCCTTTTATTTGAATACAATGCCCTTATAACTTAAAGCATAAAGTTTCAACCCAGCCAAGCAACTTTAAAAATACATGTGGAAATGATCAGTCTAACACAATTTCTCTTGGTAATGAGATAAATAAAAGCAAATTCTCCTGTTACAAAACACAGACAAAGAAACCCACTTTACAAAATACCTTTTTAACAATTTCTACAAAACAATACTCTCTCAGATCTTATGACCATGTCATACTAAATGTTTATATATCACATGATGAGAAGGTATTTCCTGGAATGACTAGTGGGTGGGATAAGCCTAAAAGGACTTCCAAGAAATACAGAAACATAAGGATCCAATAATTTGAAAAAGGACTAAAAATTTACTAAGATTTTCAAAGTACAAATTACCATGTACAGATCTGGTGGTTGTAATCAGCCTTTATTTTTGCAATGAAATGCAAATAGAAAACATATAGAAAGTCCAACTATTGAGTTGTGAAACTTCTGTTTCAGTTTTACATTTTTATATCTGGGCATGTAAATACGGGTGTACAGGCTAGGTATGATGGCTCATACCTGTAATCCCAGCATTTTAGGAGGCTGAGGAAGGCAGATCACTTGAGCCCAGTAGTTCACAACCAGCCTGGGCAACATGGTGAAACCCCATCTCTACAAAAAGTACAAAAAATGAGCCGGGCATAGTGGCACGTATTTGTAGACCCAGCTACTCAGGAGGCTCAGGTGGGAGGATTGCTTGAGCCTGGGAAGCAGAGGTTGAAGTGAGCTGAGATCATGCCATTGCACTCCAGCCTGAGTGACAGACCAAGACCTTCTCTCAAAAAATAAAAGAGAGAGAGAGAGAGAGAGAGAGAGAGAAAGTGTGTGTGTGTGTGTGTGTGTGTGTGTGTGTGTGTCCTGAGTCATGAGTCATGGTCATGATAGAAAATGTATTTGTTACTGTGGATCAAGGTCAAAAAGTTTAAAAACCACTAACCCAATTGATCCATTGACCAAATGGAGTTTTGAAGGACTGATAAAGACTTGTGAAAATAATAAATAACAGACTTTGGCATAAGACAGCTGGGTTCAACTCTCAACTAACACAATCTCCCTCAATCTCGGTGTCACATTTGTAAAATGAAGATCATAGTAACAGCTCACAAGTTTGTTTTGACATTAAAAAGAGATAATGTATGTGAGGTGTTTAGCACCGTGCCTGGCATATGATAATCAATAAATGTTGGCTATCATTATTTTCCAGAACTGCTGAAGAGCTTCTTTGTCTCCGATTAAAACATACCCTCTTCAAGGTGTATTTATTTCCTCTGAGTGACATCTGTCTCCTCTTGGACTGAGTTTTTTACCTTTTGTCCATGTTCAGTTGCTCCTCCAGACAGCCAAGGACCAGAGGCAGAATTCAGTGACCAACAGTAAACATGAGAAAGAGCAGCCTCTCAGCAGTCTGTGTGCATATTGATCCCCTGCTTAGCTTCAGACCCCATACCAGTAGAAATGAATAAAAAGGAGGTGAAACTGGCCCATTTGTCCCATAGAACTGATGTTGATGATTTCTTTTGAATAAACAGAGAAATTGACCCTCCCAGTCTTAAAACTTGAGAAATTTACTTGTCTTATATGAGTTGCTTTTTTCAGGAAACTAACCATTAGTCCTGCCAAATAGTATCTGAAACTCACCACCAGATCACAGCATTTGGACAATGAGATGCCAGACCCATTACCTGTCATAGATAATGAGATGACAGACTCCTCATCTTTCATGACTGCCTAATCGACCACCTGCTGCCTGCTGACCAGCTCCTCTTCCTTACCTCTCACACACGGTTACATTTCTTTCCTCACTACTATATAAATCCCTAATTTTAGCTGTTGAGGAGACACATTTGAGACCGATTTCCCATCTCCTTGGCTGAAGCACTGAGTAAAGCCTTCTTCCCTGGCAATACACATTGTCTCAGTGATTTACTTTCTGTACAGTGAGCAGTAGGACCTAAACTGAACCCCTGGTGTTTCAGTAACAAAGAGTCCTGCATCCCTGTACCTTCATCTTATGCTACCTTTTTTTTTTTTTTTTTTTTTTTGAGACAGAGTCTCACTCTGTCGCCCAGGCTATAGTGCAATGGTGTGATCCTGGCTCACTGAAACCTCTGCCTTCTGGGTTTAAGCAATTCTTATGCCTCAGCCACCCAAGTAGCTGGGATTAGAGGTGTACACCACCACACCTGGCTAACCTGGCTAACTTTTGAATTTTTAGTAGAGATGGGGTTGCACCATGTTAGCCAGGCTGGTCTCGAACTCCTGACCTCAAGTGATCTGCCTGCCTTGGCCTCCCAAAGTGCTGGGATTATAGGCATGAGCCACTACACCTGGCATATACTACTTTAAAATAAAAATCCCAGCACAACTAGAGAGATTCTGGGCCATCTTAGAATTCTTCATTACTCCTGGATCCTTTTTTTCTGCCACATTTGTATTCTTCAGTATAATTTACTTAGGTATGGAATGGGGAAAAGGATATTCTAGAGAAAAAAAAATGATGCTAAGTTTAAATACTGATGAATCCTGGAATAATGAGGTTTAGGGTGGCTCAAATATGAAAATATACATGTAGGGATATACAAGATATTCCATTGAAAATACCATATCGTTTAAAGAAACTTATAAAGCAAGCTAAGGGTTCTGAGCTTTATAGTGTAATAATAAACACAGGTAACAATTGCTGAGCTCTTTCTCACCACACAGGATGCCAAGTGCCTCACACATGTGAGCTCAATTAACACTCACAACATCTGTGGGATAGGTTTTCTGGTAATCCTCAATTTTCACAAGATTTTCAAGAAGCTCTGATTAAATGGTGAAGTTAGAATTCACAACCCCTGGCGGTCTGACTCTGGGGCCAATACTCTTCAGGTTCTAGTGCCTTCCATGGGTCAGAGGGGGCCACCAGGGGCTTTTTATATTTTTTTATTTTTGAGATGGAGTCTTGCTCCATTGCCCAGGCTGGAGTGCAGTGGCACGATCCTGGCTCACTGCAACCACCAGAGGCGTTTTATACAGAAGACGGCCATGCAGTGGCCAGCGTTTCCTCTGCTCTTTCTGTGCACTGTGCAGAGTAGGCCAAAACCAGGAAAACTAGAGTTCAGGGAACCCTCTCCAGAGGCTGCTCTCTCATGCAGTAGTCCAGGCAAAAGGGGAAGGATCGGAGCAGGCATTGGCACTGGGGGTGGAGGGGAGAGGTTCAAATGTTAGACAAATTTCAGAGATCAGATCAATACAAATAGGTAATTGTTTAAACGTGAGGCCTGAAGTGACCGGCATGGGATCAAGGAGGGCTCTTGGGGTTTCAGCTTGGGTAACCATGTGGGTGAAAGAGATCACCTGAAATCCTAAATGCTGAAGGAGCAGGTCTGGGAGGCAGGATGGGGAGTTCAGTTGGGGCACGTTCACAGAAGTTTGCATGGAACAGCCAGGGAAGACAAGGTAGATTTGCACACAGAGGCAACAGAGTTTAAGAGCAGCGCTCTGGAGCCAGAATGCCCGGCTATGAATCCTCATTCTGACACTTAAAAGCTATGTGACGGAGGGCAAGTCAGTTAATATATGTAAAACACTGCCTGACACATAGAAAGAGCTCGGGAAGCGTTAGCTATTAGAATGATCTCATAACCAGAGGACAGAACAGGAGGCACAGGAAGAAATTGTCCCGCAGCTCACTGCTTTCTCCCTTATATCCCATCCTGGCTTTATCATATTTTAGGAACCAATCTGAGACCACATAACGGAGATGCTACAGGGAATGAGAAAAGAACCCACCTGATATGATCCCTTCCCATTTACTCCTAAGCTCTGCCCCCTCCCAATGAGACCAAAGATGCAGATGGCCTCTAACTTCATTCTTTGTTTTCTGCATATTCTGCTGAGTTGAGTAATTGTCCTAGACTTGAATTTGGAATGGACTCCTTTAAGGGACTGTCATGAATAGTGCAAAGTTAGAGATACCAGGTCCACGTATGCTTGTGTTTTGCCACATTGTCAGGCTTTTATTAATGCTATTTCAATCACAAAAACCATGAGCTACATGGCGTTCCCAAGGAGGCAATTCTCCTTAGCACTCCCCATTCACTCAGGAGTCACAGCTGCAAATACTGCAAAACATATGTAATCGTAAACTTCATATATAAACAATACAGATTAAACTTTCCACATAACAAATAAGATAACATTTAGCATGAAGAGAAAGAGGTAGGACAAAAGGCTAATGAGCCAGTCCTGTCAAAGCAAAGACGTCAAAAGGAATCCTGGTCTGGGCCAGGCGATCAGTCTTGCAAGAAAGTGTCCTTGGCGGTAGATATCGAGTTCTTATCAGGAGTGACTGCAAGACAGCTGTCAGGTGACAGCTGTTTCAAGCTGCTGAAGGCCCACTCTTTTACGGGTCAGAGTCCTCTGGTGAGAACTGATAGTGGAAGTGTGTGCCTGTTTGTGTCTGTATCTGGTTGGATGCAGTCTTTACTATTTCATTTGTTTATTAAGCAAAACATCTTAACCTTGTTGGCAAAGTGCCCTATAAAATATAACATGGAGTCTTTCTTGAAGATGGACTTAGTTATGTCAAGGGTGCTCTACACAGCCACCTAAATGGCATCACCTTTCAGATGTGAATATGTCAGTCCTGCCTCCGTCAGCTGGAAAATATACCCTTAAGCTCCCATGAGGACTCACTGAATGCACGGTCTCCGTGGGAAAGGGGCCAAGGAGGAGAATTAACATTTAAGAATTTACACTGCAGAGGGTACCTTACACCTTGTCTCATTCATTCCTCACGGTGGACCTGTAAAGCAGTAAGGTAAGGAAACTGAGGCTCAGGGTGATTAAATAACTTTGCCAAGTCATGAAGCTGGTGAATGGCCGAGAGGGGCTATATCCCAGGTCATCTGTCCCCAAAGCTACTCTCTTTCTTTCCATCACTCCTAACAGCCACCATTACATGATTCCTCATCAAGGGCCAGGCCAGACCCAGGGAGCCTAATTAGCATATCCTAAAATGTCATGTCTACATTTCCATTACTTCCAACTGAAAGATGATGCTTACTAAAGGGTGAGAGCTCCAAAGCGTTAGAAGTGATCTCCTGCTTAAATTACTGAATTGTGGGGATAACAAGCTAACTGCCAGTTATGCTGACTGCTTTCCTCCCACCAGTGCCCATTAAGTTATCTATATTCCAGGTACTGTAGTGAAATAACTGAAAATTGCTTGCAATTTAAATTAAAATATGATATAAAACAGCACGTAAGGAAATACAACCACCAAGATACAACTATTCATCTAGTTAAATTTTTAAATTAAATATTAACTAGATTTAATCTGGTTTTACCTTGCAAGGACTCCCCTACATCTCCCTTAGTATCAGAGGGCTCTGGCTACTGACATGAGTTTTTCCAGGCCTTCACATAGTAGTGGCAAGAAGGGTAGCTGAGTGTCCTCCCCATGAAACACTACCACTTCTCCTCATTTCCTTCCTTATTTCAGTCAAGATAATGTCACAGCATTCACCATCTTGTGAGTCTAATTCATTCATTCCTTATCAGTTCTCAACAGGCATTGCATGTCTTCATTTCCAAGGTATGTGCCACTAGTTTGGGTTTTAAGAGCTTGTGTTGTGGCATGCCTGTAATCCCAGCTACTCAGGAGGCTGAGGCAGGAGAATCACTTGAAACCAGGAGGCAGAGGTTGCAGTGAGCCAAGATCGCACCATTGCACTCCAGCCTAGGCAACAAGAGTGAAACTCCATCTCAAAAAAAAAAAAATTGTGTTGTATTTGCTTTTTCTTTTTTACTCTTATTGTGTTTCAGGTAAATGCTTAGAGCCAGCAATTTCTTAAGGAGAATATGTTTTTTGCTGGTTGAGTATTTCCAGGTTTCCATTTCTAGCAGAGAGGAACAACTTGTTTCAGAACAATCCCAGAAAAACTAGACTTTTAAAAAATCTGTTTGAAGATATTGGAAGGCAACCAGGAAAGCAAGAATTTGAGAGACTAAAAGACTGAAGAGAAGAGAAGCCCACAGAGGTGAAAACAACATTTGGCACCTTGTGGTTACTGAACAGAAAGCTGGAGATGCGAAGCTGGGAAGCTGAACAGAGGTTTTGATGGTCTCAAGGAGACAGGTCCTGGTAACATCTGAGCTTCCTGTTGGAACTCCAGAAAGGCAAGATCCCTGGAACAAGGGCAAACAAAACCCAACTACATGCTAATTACAGAAAAAAACGAACAAACAAACAAACAAAAAAAAAAACCTTGTACACAACTAACTACCTGCTAATTACAAAAAGCTACACCTTAAACAAAACCCAACTACATGCTAATTGCAAAAAACTACACCTTATACAAAACCCAACTACACATTAATTACAAAGAACTACACCTTAAAAGTAAACATATAGAAAAGTCAACCATAAAAAGAAAGAAAAAATATTTCATGCAAACACTAACCAAAAGAAAGATGGATTTGTTGTACTACTATAAAACAAAGTAACTGTGGCTTTAAGGGGAAAGTGTTCCTGGAAATAAAGACAGTAATGTCATCATGATCAAAGAGCTCGTCCACCAGGAAAATATAAAAATCCAAGTCTGCAGTGACCTGTGTCAGTCAGGGTTCATGCAGAAGCCAGAAGCCACACCAGGAAATTGAGCAGAAAATATTTAATACAAAGAATCATTAACTAGGTAAAAAGAGGTTGACTACTAAAACAGGTGGCAACTTCCATTAGCCTGGAGAAGAGCACACAAGGAAAGGACTGAGAAGCTCCCTCCAGGATCTCACAAATAAATCAGATTCCTGGCTGGGCGCAGTGGCTCACACCTGCAATCCTAGCACTTTAGGAGGTCGAAGTGGGTGGATCATACAGGCCAAGGCGTTCAAGACCAGCCTGGCGAACATGGCGAAACCCCATCTGTACTAAAAATACAAAAATTAGCTGAGTGTGGTGGTACATGTCTGTAATCCCAGGTACTTGAGAGGCTGAGGCACTAGAATAGCTGTACCCAGGAGGCGGAGATTGCAATGGGCAGAAATCATGCCATTGCACCCTAGCCTGGGCAACAGAGCAAGACTCCATCTAAAAAACAAAAAACAAACAAAAAATAAAACAGACTCCTGCCGAAACTCTTAGTTCTGAGATTGATCAATATGAATAGTTTCTATCATGGGCCGCCCCCAAAAATTGTTGGTGACAATTTTAAAAGATCCATCAAAGAGAGACCATTTTTCTGTTTCTATTTGGTCATGATTTCCTCGCACCTTTCTGAGAAGATCCTTACAAAACAGAAGTAGTTTAAGAACCATTTCTCCACAAATTCACAGAAAGGGATTTCTTTTCTGTTATTCTCAGCCACCAAGAACTTCCCCAGGCCGCCTCTTCTAACACAGGACCCCAGAGCTTGTCCCTGCGATTCTCAGAAAGCTGGTCCAGATGAAAATGTGCAAAGAGCTGGTGGCCAAATGAAATATGTGCATCATTTAGTAAGAGAGAACATCCAGCTAAGAGCAACTTCTGAGCTGCCAGCAGCTTGGGAGCAGCTGGCTAGAGGCGTGCCTCAGTGTGGCCGACCCTGCCTGCGCTCGCGCACACCCTGCTGCCTCTGACGTCAGCTGCAGCCCTGGATGCACACAAGCTGGCAGGATTTGGCCTCCATGCCTAAACAACCACGTGATGTTTCCCTTTGGGGCTCGGCGTGTTTTGTGCAATTCTTCTCAGCTTCCATGCAACCTCTGAAAATCTCCTGCCTGGCTGGAACCACCAGGGTTGCAGAAACAGCTTTAAAACATAAACCTGAGAAGCTCACAGAAGAACTCCCACATGAGCACCAGGATCTTGAGCTCCTAGTTGGGAGGTGGCTTTGTTGACACCCATCCAGCATCTCCTCAGCTATGACTGGCCCCTCTGTAAGGCACACACAGGGGCTAAATGGCCTCTGTTCCACGGGGGCTGACGAAAGAAACAGTGACGTAGGTTCTCAAGCTCACTCTCACCAGCATGTGGCTGCCACAGTGTGTGTTGAGTCCTTTTTTGCCTTAAATACCTTCCCTACCAGCCCAACTAGATGTCAGAACTCCCACCCTTAGAAACCCTTGGAAATTGTTGGTTTTCAGATTCCACTGTTAAAGCACAAATATCCTAACACTTTGAGAGAGCATTTCCCAAAGTACGTTCCTAAGAATGTCCTGCAAAATGTTCCTTGGAAAGAGATATCAAGGTACAGAAAAAAAATGGAGAAGTGGTCACATGTCTTTCTTGAGGGGTCATGATGCAAATTCACATGTTACAGGCTCGAAAGATCCCACCCACAGTAGATCAAATCACTTCGCTATGTTTAACTCAGTGTATCCAAAAAAAGACCTGATAGTGAAACGCTGTTTTGCTTTTCTGTCTACGAACGTCCCCCAGACTACCGCTTGATGGAGCTTCTTTCGGAAAACCCTGACTGAAGCCTTTAACTGACAGTGACTTAGTGGGGAACTGTCCAGAGTTGGAAGTGGAGAATGAAAAATGTGATTTTTCATTGCTAGCCGTGATCTTGAGCAAGCCACTAAACGGTCTGATCTTCCATTTTGCAAAATGGGAAACAGTCATGCCTATGTGATGGGTAGTGGTTGTGAGACTTGAATGGTGTAATGACTTTGAACATGGTTTGTAGTTGATAAAGGGGCTACACCAGAAGTATTCACATCAGCATAGTTATTATTTATCAGCACTTTCCAGTTCCTATTGTTATGCTTGTCATTTTGGCCTCAGTATCAGCTGGGAAGTAAGTGAAAGTGAATAGGTTTGAGAGGGTGGACCCCAGAGAATCCACTATTCTACAGATCCCAGGGTGTGAGTCCTCCGTCCCTGGAAGGACCCACCGGGAGGCAGCCATAGTCGAACCTGTGCCTCTGGGTCAGATCCTGTGTCCTGAATGGTTCTTTCAGTCTCTGTCTAAAGAGGCCCAAGAGCCAAAACAGACACGTGTTTAAGCTTAACAGAGCCCACAGACCTTGACACACATCTATGGAAGGGAGCCATGATGGGGACAAGGTCTCTTGCACAGATTAGATCTCAGCTCTGGTGGTGAAAAAGTCCTCAAAGCTAAACCAACAGAGTCCAGTCCCTGGATGAGCCTCACCTCTGCAGAGTCAGCCCACTGAGCATTGGGTTTGGGGTCAACAGAGGTATGGGGATGATGGAGTCAAATGGCACACACGGTGAGGCCAAAAGACCAACTCAGTGACATTGCAAACAAGAGCCTCTGAGATTTTGTGACACCCCTGCAACCTCTTAGCTGACACCTCACACTGACTACCTTATCTATTTACTTACTTCTATTGCAGACTAGATGGGGAGCCCTTTGATGCAAGGGGCATATCTTATTCACATCTGTGCACTCAGGGACTTGCTAACATATCACACACCTGAAGGAGTGAATGAGGAAATAAAGGAAATGCCATAACTTGGATGGGACCATTGACCTGGCAATTCTTTATGCCACTCTCTCTCTTCTTCATTGAGGAGGGACTTGGGCTTTTGTGAAGCAGAGAAGGGCCATATCCTGAGAGTTCTGTGCACAGTGAAAGACAGAGTCCTTTTTCTCTTCCCTGATAACCCACAACCGAGAACTACAGATTGGATAGGCACATCTGTGCACTTAACCCCCATACTCCCATATGCCAAGTGAGGGGTCCTGAGGTATCACACCTGATCTTGAAAACGCTCCAATAGAAACTGTCCTTGTCTACCCAAACAAGACTCCTAAAGCAAGACAGCAAATGCCATTTGAATGCCAACGCCCGGTTTTGAGGCATCACTCTTCAGGTATTTCCGAAGCTTTTATTAGCAACATATTTTATTTCCGTATTCGGACACTTTGACCTTGGTGTCCTGCTGACCCTGGAGGAACTACCCCTCCCAGAGTCAGACAATGTCTAGAGAGGGTCAACAACATCCCTGGGAACACATCAGTGCAAACCAACCAATCCAGACCCCAGACCCCGACCACTTCCTCGCTCAGGTCCTCACATTCTGGGTCACTTGCCACCTGCCCTAGCATCTCAGGGCCAGGTACCAGACAACAAGTGACAGCCCCTATGCCCGACAGCCTGCTGCTATTATTCAAACTAGCTAATCTCAAGCCTACTGGGGGATTCTTCTACCAGTATTTTCCACAGAAACCATAATCAAGGCTCTCCCAGCAATCTCCCCTCTCCCTCTGACTCCTCATTGATCCCAATGTTTCCCCTCTGGGCCCCTCATGGCACGAGGTGCCCCCTCCTCTTGGGGTATGTGAATATAACAAATTCCCTTTTCAAGAAAAATCATCTCCTGGTGTGTTGACCTTGCCATATCTAAATAAAAAATAAATCTGTATTTTAAAACAAGGCCTTCTAAAGACAGTCATCTAATTTGAATTAACCAGAATAACTGATCCCACATCATGGAGACTGGACTGCATACAGTTTTAGCAGAGAGTGAACTTAACTCAGTAAAAACTCTACTGCAAATAGCAAAGAATGAACAATCAGTGGTTTTGTCTTCCGTACTGGATAAATAGACTGCAATTGCTCCTGTCCCGACACTAATCCCACAGAAAAGCAATTCTATGCAAACATGTCTGCATCACGTGTTTCTTGAGGGCAGGAATCGAAGCCAACCCTTCTATGCATCTGTCTCAATATGCTTCTAGTTTTGCCGAGACGCTGCAGTGGGTTTATTAGGAGAAGCTGGTGACTTCATAACCAGCTACTCAAATGTGATGGGAGGGATCAACTCAGGCCTCCCAGACACCCCAGAGTAGGTATCCCAATCAGACACAGTGCCTCTGCTGTGTGACTCCTGTTTAATAACGCAAACATTAATCTTCATGTCATTCAGGACTGAGGTCTCCAAACTCAGTCGATCCGTCATGGTGGCTCGGAGATCCTGCGGCAGGCGCCCCGTGCCCTCCAACGTCACTGTTCTTGTTGAATATTGCAAAGCAGTCCTCTTCTCTATCCTCTTCCAGCCCCTACCACACCCCTGCTACCCTATCTCAGCAGATATAACCTTTTCAAATATTTCACTGAGAAAATTGAGACTGCAAGAAATTAACTCCCTCAACTCCCAGTCCTGAGTCTTAAAACTAATCTGTATTTGTTCCCAACCTCACCATCTTTCCTCCCAATTCAGAGGAAGGAGACCCAGGCCTCTACTCCAAAGCCAGCCCCTTTATCCTATACCGTAATATTGTATTGATGCTGCTCTCTTGTGAATAGCATTCTCTTCTTTGCCGGTCATTTAATGCCCCAGTTAGCCCTAGATTGGATTGAAAAACACACTCCACAAATATTCCATATTTATTAAAAGACACTATAGTAGGGCCAGTTGCAGTGGTTCATACCTGTAATCCCAACACTTTGGGAGACTGATGAGGGCAGATCACTTGAGGTCAGGAGTTCGAGACCAGCTTGGCCAACACGGTGAAACTCCATCTCTACTAAAAACACAAAAACTGGCCGGGCGTGGTGGCACATGCCTGTAGCCCCAGCCACTTGGGAGGCAGAGGCAGGAGAATTGCTTGAGCCCAGGAGGGAGAAGTTGCAGTGAGCTGAGATCACGCCAATGCACTCCAGCCAGGGTGACAGTGAGATTAGGTCTCCAAAAGAAAAAAAAAGACAGACAGACACACTATACTAGAAGGTGAGAGCACTCAATTCTTACAGGAGATCACTTACCAAAGAAAAACAGAGACAGACAAGCAAGCAAATGCTGCACTCTAATTAGTCCATGGGCATACGAAGCCTTGGTTGATTTCCTAGCAGGCATGAGACAGAAGAGGCTCCCCAGAAGCTGGAACTATGCCTTGACCACAGATTCTGCTGTAACTATTACCTCCTCCCTGTTTGCTTGCATAGCTATGTTTCTAGAAATGTGGTCCACCATGAACATTCCCACTTCCTCAACAACCTCTCTGTTCCCTTCCAATCAATCTGGATCGGAACCAGACTTCTCAAACACATTGCTTCCCTTGAGGTCATGTGATTGTCTGTACCAATGGGCATTTTTCATTGCACTGTTCTGCGTGATCTCCCTGAAACATTTCACGTTACACGATGCTCTTTTTCTTTAGCATTTGAGGTATATTTCTCCCAAGTCTCTCCCTTGTCTGTCCATCTCTCTCTCTACTGTGGACTCCTCTTTTAATACCACCTTGAACTGTTGACATTGCCGGAGCTTTCTCCAGGACTCTCTTCATGTCCCCCTGCACAGTCCTGGATATTCGTTGTATTTGTTTGAGTCCCACTTGCTCTCAGCTCACTGCTCATTTGTGACTTTCTCTCTACGCAAATAAAATTTCCCCACCCTACCCTCTGATGACACTATGTGCCTCTCCCTCATAGCACTTACCACTGCTAACTAGAAAAGGGAAGCAGCAACAAGTTAGAAAGTTCCAGAGCTGTGGGAAAGGGCTTCCTTAGATTCCTTTGAAGTTCTGCATTCATTCCACAAATATTTACTGCACTGCCCTGACTAGGCACTGGGAATACAGGCCAAATTGGATGCATTCTTTCAGCTCAAGGAGTGTTCCCCCAACGAGACAGCCAGGTGGAAAGGGGTCTCCAGAGAAACTCCACCCAGCTGGTGCACTGGGAGGAGTGAGCCCTGGGGTGGAGCCACAGAAGTTTGCACGTTTGCAACAGGGAGGAGCCTGGCTCCTTGTCTTCCTGGGTGGTACCTGGGATTAAATCTGCAGGACAGGAAGCCCACATTCAAGAAGTACACTCTCTCATCTCCCTCTGTCTCCCATACTGGAATGCAGGAGCATAGTGGCATGATCTCAGCTTACTGCAACCTCTGCCTCCCAGGTTCAAGGGATTCTCCTGCCTCAGCTTCCTGAGTAGCTTAGACTACAGATGCATGCCACCATGCCCAGCTAATCTTTTTTTCTGTATTTTCAGTAGAGATGGGGTTTCACTATGTTAGCTAGGATGGTCTTGATCTCCTGATCTCGTGATCTGCCCCCCTCAGCCTCCCAAAGTGTTGGGATTACAGGTGTAAGCCACAACGCCCAGCCTGTTTTCCCTTTTCTTGCTTTTCGCCCAATGAAACCCTGCCTTACTCACCCTCCAAATTGTCCTCAAGCCTAATCTTTCATGGCCATGTGACAAGGACCCTGTCTTTAGCTGAACTAAGGAAAAGTCACACAACACCAATTCAGATAAACAAAAAGGCCAATAAGATTTGCAGATGCTGTAATAGAAATTCACGGGAGCACAAAACAGGGAGTCACCATTCTGACCGAAGAAGTAGATGATGAGGGAAGGGGCTCTCGGAAGGTCCCGAGGATGATAAAACAGTGACTCGCATGTGTAGAGTGCTCTATAGACTTCAAAGGAGTTTCTGACTTTTTAGTCCATTGCTTATATCTATCAAATGACCAAGGTTGGCAGCATTATTCTCATTTTATATTGCAGGTGAAGAAATAACAGCTAAGACTTTTATAGCACTCCCAAGCACTTTACAAATATTAATCTCTTCTAATTCCCCATAACAACCTATGAGGCAGGAACCATTATTATCTTCATTTTACAGCTAAGGAAAGAGACAGAAAGAGGTTAAGTAATTTGCCCAACTCATCAATGAAGAGCCAGATTCAAAATACAGGCAGTGTGTGTAATCCCAGCACTTTGAGAGTCCAAGGCGGGCAGATCACTTGAGGTCAGGAGTTCAAGACCAGCCTGGCCAATGTGGCGAAACCTCATCTCTATTAAAAATTCAAAAATTAGCCAGCTGTGGTGGTGGGCACCTGTAATCCCAGCTACTTGGGAGGCTGAGGCAGGAGAATTGCTTGAACCCAGGAAGCTGAGGTTGCAGTGAGCCGAGACTGTACCATGGCACTCCAGCATGGGCAACAAGAGTGAAACTCTGTTTCAAAAAAAAAAAAATACAGGCAGTGTGATGCCAGGGACCAGACCAGAGCTAGCATTCTGTGATGCTTCTCGGGAAAGCCACCAATAGCTTGGGGAAGGCAGGTAACTTGCTCAAGGTCATGAGGCTGGAAAAGACAAAATCCTGCACGAAAATTCAGACACTCAGTCTGGACACCCACGCTATGTTCATTTTTCCTATGATCGAATAATTTTCAGAGGCTTTGGAAAACCTGGACATGGAAGAGGGAAGAACAGAACTAACTTTTGAGTGCTATCTTCCAGGCACTGCATGAGGCGCTAACACATGAGGGCATTCACCCTGCAATGCAACCCTAAAAGCTGTGGTAGAGGGAATTGACCCCTTCCATACAGAAAAGACCTAGTCTCAGAGGGAGAGCCACTGTCAGCCTAGAGCCCTAGAGGTTAGGCCCGCTGATTCCCAAGGAGCAGAGTCTTCTTCCTTCCCCAGAGCTTGGGAGGGCATGCTGCCAGTGTCCAGTGGGCAGATGTGCCCCTCAGAAGGCCAGTCATGCTCCAGGCTCTGGGAAATGGATTGATCACTTTGCCTTCTGCCTTTGAAGAGGCCTTAGCATGGAACAGTCCTCCCACCAAGGAAGGAGACAGAGGTGGCCCGGGGTCCCTGCCTGTCCCTTAGGCATTTCATACTCCCTCCACCCCAACCCACCTCCAAGCAGGAGGCAGGAGAGGAAACCTCGCGGCCCCAATCGCGAGGCCTCTGCTGGTTTTCCAGCAAGGCCAGAGCCTGGTGCTCGCCGTGGCACAGCTTTGTTCCCCAGCACAGTCACATGAAGCCTGGGGAGAGACTGCTTCTGATTCCAACCAAGTCCTATGGCTTCCTGCACCGTGTGTCCGCTCCAGGCTGCGCCCATGCAGGACTCCATGTACCCTCATTTCCTCTGCATCTCCCACCATGGCCCAGAGGCCTCTGTATTGGTTCTTCTTTGCCTTGCAAAAGTCCCAGAAGTGCTTTGTCGATTTCACACACTCAGGAAAAAGGAGAACTGTTTCCTCCCCAGCTGACTTATGCTTTCCACTTCTAAATCCCTTCGTACATGCGACCTGAATGTGCTTAACAGCATGTTGAGGGGAATTGTGCAACTTACCCTTGTGGGGGAGGAAAGGAGATTCAATTATTTTATGGGTTATTTTGGCAAAACTCCCACCCAGAATGCTGATGCCACAGCCCCTGACAAAACAAACACTTCAGTCCAGCCGGGGGCCCCAGCAATGTGCTCACGCCTGTCCTGCAGGGAAGAGCCAAATATTTCACTATGCACATTTCAAGAAAGCAGTGGCTTGATCTGCAAATGTTTCTGCTCATTTTCAAAATCAAAAAAAAGGAGTCAGCCAACCCACAGAGGTTTCAAAGAGGGGCCCAAAAGCTAATAGCCTTTCCTTCTGCAACACGCAGTTTGTCAGACTTGGTGACTATCACTCAAACTGGAAGTGAAGACTCCCCTGAAATGTCCTGGAATTTCACCCAGAACAGTGGTTTGCCACTTTCAGAGTATATCTGTGGTGGGTCACCCACACCCTTACCTGTGGCCCCAAATAAGGATAAGCTGGGTTCAGGCTCCATTCTGGAAAGAAAGCAGCTAGACTACTCCAAACACTGGGAATACCAACATCTCAACAAGGAATTGGTCTCCAACCCAATGGCTTCTGCTCTTCTTCTTAACCTTGGGAGGCTTCCATTATTGACTTGGATGTCAATACATTGAGAACCCCTGTTAAGTGCTACTTCTGAAAATGTGCAAGTCTCATGTGGGGAGATATTTCAAGAATATTATTCGATTTAGTCCTCACAAGAAGCCCTTTTTACAGCTGTAGAAGCTGAA
Source organism: Cacajao melanocephalus (assembly GCA_963573385.1). Lineage (NCBI taxonomy): Eukaryota > Metazoa > Chordata > Mammalia > Primates > Pitheciidae > Cacajao > Cacajao melanocephalus. The sequence continues at coordinate 58,961 of CAUYLG010062656.1, read as the reverse complement.
GTCCTAAGAAGATGAAGAACTTGCCCCAAGTTCATGCAGCCACTAACTGGCCATCATAGGTTCATCTACTTCACTTTTTTAAGTTGACTACACAGCTCATTTTAGCATAACTACGGACAATGCATTAATTGTTCGATACAGAGAAGGTTTTTTTCATTATCTCCAGCCTCCCCTCATTAGAGAATGGGGCATCTCTTAGGCAGACTGGGGCCCATCTTCAACCAGCTTTCATCACTTTACTTTTGTATCATCCCTACTTCTAGTTCCAGGGTCACTTCCCATTTGGTCTCCATCCTGGTGGCCCTGCATTTTACCAAGCTCAGTGCAGACATTCTCATTACTTAAGATGCAGAGGTGAACTATGGAGTCACAAACAGCACGTGTCTGGGTCTGGCTACTTCTGATCTCAGTTGCTCTTCCCCAGCACTGTCCAGGTCTAGGACCTCAGACACGTTGCCTTCACCACCACACAGACTGACTTTTATCAGGCCTTCACAAAACTATCTGATGTGATAAGTAGGGCATTTTAATTTTCATTTTATAAACAATAAAGTTGAGATTCAAAGACGACCTATGATAGGCAAAGTATAAGCTTTGGAATCACAAAGGCAGAACTTACAACTCCTGCCCTCCTACTTACTGAATAACTTTGGCCAAGTTATTTACTCACCCTGAACCTCAGCTTCTTTGTCTGTAAAATAGGAATAACCCACCGGGTCATTGAGAAAACTGAATGAGACAGCATGAAGAATACAAATGCCTGTCAAGAAGTAAGAGACAAAAGTATTAAGAAGCAGGGCAGCAATGCGGCCTTGGTGAAGAGAAAAGGAACACCCAGTTCTGGCCTGGCTGAACTTAAAGGAAGTCTTAGTTATTGAACTTCATTTTGATTTCAAAAGGATTAAGAAATTTAAACCAGATCATGAATGTGAAATTAAGAGGGGAAATTGTTTAATCTCCCTTGAAGAACTCTTAACCCAGTTAATCAGTGAATATGACCTGGGATCTCAGTGGCCAATGCCCAGCTCCTGCAGGAGCAGAAGCAGAAGACAGTCCCTACTCTCAGTTGCATGAGTCTTTACTAGGGAGGCTAAACTCACATGGGTGAAACAAGTAGAAACCAAATGTAAAACCCACATGGTACAAAAGCAGGCTTAATACACACCAAGGAAGCAGGGTAGATGCAACTGGTGAGAAGATAGGGTTTAAATTTGGAGATGAAGCAAAGGTGGAGTCTAGGTTGAAGGTTTCTAATCAGGGTAGTGAAAATTTTAAAAATCAGAAGGTGACTATGACCCAAATTCCTCATAAAATAACAGCAAAATCTTCTATTCATTTAATACCTAGTACATGTAAGATCTCATTTGATTTTCTCATAATCATGAAACTATCTTGCAGATCATGAAACTGAGACCCAGAGAGTTAAATCACTTCACAAAGGCCAAGCAATTAGTAAATGGCAAAGCCAGGATTCAGACTCAGACCTGTTGGATTTGCTTCATTGTGATATAGATCAGGTAGGCTGAAATCCAAAAAATCTTGAGTTCAGACATCAGGAGAAAAGATAAAACTAGCAGACAAAATCCAGGGTCAACATTGGAAGGAAATCTAATGGATTGTGACCCAGGGCAGAGAAGAAGCCGAGAGCGTGGCTGTCAAACTACAGCAGCAAACCAAGGTTCGCCTTTCCCAGCCATCGGCCACATGTCAGTAGAGTGGGGCAGACTGTTTCAATGTTATGGTATCTCATTGGGGAAGACACTTTTGAACTTAAGTAAAAAGGACCAGGAATACTGAAGCAGTCAGGGAAGGCTCCCTGCAGAAGCTGAGTGGGTCACAGCTCACAACTGTCCAATGTTAGAAGACCTCCAATCTTCAAGCATTCAAGAGGGCACCTGTGACTAGTTCATCTTCTTATACGTTTCACTTGCAAACTAACACAATGACATATTTCTCTCCTCCTAAAATAGGCTGCCTTTTGGGGTTGGCTTTATTGATCTATTCAGTATCTTCTAGGATTTGGTGGAAATACAGGGAATATTGAAAATTGGTACACCCCTTTTAGACATAAATGAGGCACTGTTTCAGTTAACTACCATTTATTAAGCACTTTCTATCAGCCAAACATTGCCTTGGTTAGTGAGGATACAAAATACAACTCACTGGCTTTAGGGAACTCCAGAGCCGATGGGGAAGAAAGGAGTAGAGAGACAAGTAGCACCCAGGGTGCTGGGCTTTCTACTTAGGGAAAACACAAGGCACACTCATAAAAAAAAAAAAAACACAGAACTCCCCGAGTCTCAGTTTTATGGTTTGTAAAATAGTTCCATGGATAGACTATTTCTGAAATCTATGTACATAAATATGCTCGCTAATGCACAACTTTTAATAATTGGAAGCAAGGTAAATGCCATAATTTAAAACACTAAATAATTTATGGCACATCTATTCTAAGAAGAATTTTGTTTCTATTAAAAATTGGTGCTTATCAATTTGCAATTGCAAAAATATGGAAGCAGCCCAAATGTCCATCAATCAATGAGTGGATAAAGAAAATGTGATATATATGTACCATGGAATAATAGCCATAAAAATAAAAATAATAATAATAATGGCATAATGGCATTCACAGCAACCTGAATTGGAGACTATGATTCTATTTTTTCTTTTTCTTTTTTTTTTTTTTTTTGAGACAGCATCTCACTCTGTCACCCAGGCTGGAGTGCAGTGGTGCGATCTCAGCTCACTACAACCTCTGCCTCCTGAGTTCAAGCAATTCTCCTACCTCAGCCTCCCTAGTAGCTTGGATTACGGGTGTGTGCCACGACGCTCAGCTAATTTTTATTATTATTTGGTAGAGACAGGGTTTTGCCATGTTGGCCGGGATGGTCTCGAACTCCTGACCATCCGGATCACCTAGGTGATCCACCCGCCTAGGCATCGCAAGGTTCTGGGATTACAGGCATAAGCCACTACACCCGGCCAGAGATTATTATTCTAAGTAAGGCAACTCAGGAATGGAACACCAAACATCATATGCTCTAGCTTATAATTGGGAGCTAAGCTATGAGGACAAAAAAGCATAAGAATGATACAAATGGACATCGGGGACTTGAGGAAAAGGGTAGGAGGGGGATGAGGGATAAAAGACTGCACATTGGGTACAATGCACACTGCTTGTGTGATGGGTGCTCCAAAATCTCAGAAATCACCACTAAAGAATTTATTCATGTAACTAAACACCACCTGTTCCCCACAAACCTATTGAAATAAAAATAAATTTTAAAAAATGGTGCTTATCAGTTTCTTTTTTAAATACCAAGAGGAAACGCTTGTGCTTTTATGTTAAATCAAAATGTAGATATACACTAGGCTTAAAACAGAGAAAAGGACTAGAAGGCCAGGTGTGTTGGGGTTTTTAAAGCCCTTGGTTTGCATCTGGTTTGTTAGCAAGTGCCAGTTGCTGTGCTCCCACCATGGCATTTCCAGCTGCCAACGTGTTGTCACCGTGTCTCTGAACATAAAATGGGGAATAGTTGGACACAGTTGGCTTCCCCAAGCAGGCTCAAGCCAACTTCAGCACACCACTGGCAATCATCTCAAAATGTTGACAGTAATGTGATTGATGGAATTATGGGGAAGGGAAAGGTTATTTTTCAACGATACTTTCCAAATTTTTCATAATATAGTGGAGGGAAGGTGGGTGTGGGAAGGTGTAATGTGGGTAAAGCTTATTTTATCAGGAAAACAGCTTCTTAACAAATGTGACCTGCCTGAACAATATGGTTTAGGCCTTCTTTTGTACATTGGACTAAATAGTTCTTGTTGTTCAGCTTCATATTTTGTTTTATTTTTGAGATGGAGTCATATTCTGTCACCAGGCTGGAGTGCAGTGGCACAATCTTGGCTCACTACAACCTCCACCTCCCAGGTTCAAGCGATTCCCCTGCCTCAGCCTCCTGAGCAGCTAGGACTACAGGTGCACACCACCACGCCCGGCTAATTTTTTGTATTTTAGTAGAGACGGGGTTTCACCATGTTGGCCAGGATGGTCTTGATCTCCTGACCTTGTGATCTGCGTGCCTCAGCCTCCCAAAGTGCTGGGATTACAGACGTGAGCTGCTGTGCCTGGCCAGTTTCACATTTTGCTCCTCAAATTATGTTGAGAGCTAGAGTGAGCTAGAGAGCAAAGTCCATTCTTTGTCCTGATCCAGCCCACCCAGCAACCTCAGAATGACATAGACAAGGAATACTCCGATATCCAAGCAGGAGAAAAAAGGTCCTCCTGTAATCACACTACAGCCAACTAGGACTCTGACCAATAATCAGGCACGCACAATTGAGACAAAAACTTTTTCTTGTGCTGTGTATTTTTTTTTTTTTTTGAGACAGGGTCTCACTCTGTCACCTAGGCTGGAGTACAGTGTGCAATCTTGGCTCACTGCAACCTCCACCTCCAGGGCTTAAGCAATCCTCCTACCTCCACCTCCTAAGTAGCTGGGACTACAGGTGCATGCCACCATGCTTAGCTAACTTTCTAATTTTCTGTAGAGACAAGGTCTCCCTAAGTTGCCCAGGTTTGTCTTAAACTCCTGAGCTCAAGCTATCCTCCTGTCTCAGCCTCCTAAAGTGCTGGGATTACAGGCATGAGCCTCTGAGCCTGGCCCATTTCTTTCTTAATGAAACTACAATACAGCATTATCTTCTAAGAAGCATTATGTTATATAAATAGCTAAGTGCAGTTCCATGCAACACATGTGCAGAATACGTACCTGGATTGAATTCACAGAAAGTGCACTCCACTTTGAGAAAACACAAGTGCTAATTTCTCAAAGTATGGAGTACAAATAGGTATCAGTGCCAAGAGCTGAGTCCTTAGGCAAGTTATGCTCTCCAGTCCTGGTTTTCTCATCTATAAAATGGGGACATCCATATACATTGGTAACCATTTCATAGTTGTGAGAATCAAATGAGATAGCAAATGTGAAGTGCTTGATAGTCCTTAATAATAGACATTCGTTCTGATTTGTCCCCCTTTCTTACTCCACTGCCTTAGGAAGAAAGGAAAAGGTCCAAGGAAATGTCAAACCACCAGAAAAAGGATGAATGATCAATGAGATGCTCATGATCTCATAAATAGCCCCAGAGGCTTCAGAAGAGCAATAGCACACGTTTCCTATCTGCCATGGCATGAAACCACACAGTTAGGTCTTTGCAAAAGCCTCAAACAGATTTCCCCTAAATACACGGTTATCATATAGCAAGAAAAATATCAAGGCTCTTTTAGAAAGTCAGATTTATTTTGCATCCAAACCTGCAGCTCAGACAACAGGACATGATTTTGGAAAAGAAAAAGGACAAGATTTCTGCCTGTAGTAAGAGCCACTTCCAGCTATCACCTTCCCGCCGAGAGTTAAAGCGTTTAATTGGAAGAGGTGGCAAATTGCTAAGTGCAGTTTCATGCAGCACAAGCACAGAATATATACCTTGATTGAATTCGCAGAAACTGCACTCCACTTTCAGAAAACATAAGTGCTAATCTCTCAAAGCACAAGGTACAAATAGGTATCAGGGTCAAGAGCTGCAGAGCGTCAGACGGCCAGCCAACCTGGCTTTCTCTTTCTCGCCTAGGAGGGCTTAACTCATCAGCCCTTCTGGCACCAAAGAAGAAAACCCTGCTTGCTCTGGGAGAGAAGGGGGCATAGATACTCTCTGGCTGTCTGCAGATGCCAGCGACCAGCAGTAAGTGCTATCCTTGGAGACAGGACAACACAATTCCTGCAGTTCCTCTCCTACCGCTCTGCCCAGAGTTCAGGCAACAGGCTGATTATATTTTTTTATTTTTTTCCGAACACTTTCTATATAATTAATTATTTTTCTTTTCTATCAGAGCAGCAGCAGGCACTGGGGGGGTCTTTAAAAAGTGATTAGAAACAAAGCAGCTGTGATGGTTCATTTCATGTGTCAATCTGGCTGGACTATGGTGCCTAGATGTTTGGTCAAATACCAGCCTAGATGTTGCTGTAAAGGTATTTTTAGATATGATTAACATTTAAATTGGTAGACTTTGAGTAAAGCAGATGACCCTCTATAATGTGGGTAGACCTCATACAATCAGTTGAAGACTTTAAAAGCAAAGACTGAGGTTTCCCAAAGAAGATGGAATGCTGCCTCCAGACTGCAACACAGAAATTCTGCCTGGTTTCCAGCCTTTGGACTAAAGACTGCAAAATCAACTTTTACCTGAATCCCCTACGTACTGCTTGGTCTGTGGATTTTGGACTTGTTGGCTCCCACAGTCGCATGAACCAATTCCTTATCATCTCTCCAGATAGTTAAATATATATGTAGAAAGATGATATAGAGGTCGGCGTGGTGGCTCACGCCTGTAATCACAGCACTTTGGGAGGCTGAGGCGGGCAAATCACAAGATCAGGATATCGAGACCATCTTGGCCAACATGGTGAAACCTGTCTCTCCCAAAAATACAAAAAATTAGTTGGGCATGGTGGCGTGCACTTGTAGTCCCAGGTATTCAGAAGGCCGAGGCAGGAGAATCGCTTGAACCCAGGAGGTGGAGGTTGCAGTGAGCCAAGGTTGTGCCACTGCACTCCAGCCTGGCAATAGAGTGAGACTCCATCTCAAAAAAATAAAAAATGATGATATAGATACAGATATAGATTCGATATACAGATAGCCCATGGGTTCTGTTTCTCTGGAGAAGCCTAATATGCCAGCAAATACTACCTCTGTCCTCAAAGAGCAACCAGTCCAGCGGGGGCAGAGGATTTGCCGGCAGACATGGGGAGGTTCATGGATCTGTGCTGCCGAGGAAGGAGTACAGACACAGCCTCCGCGTGGTGGGCTATTTGTGTCTCTCCTTTAAGATCTGTTTCCATCATGGCCCCAGGTAAAGACCTGACCTACAAGGCTGAAGTGCCTCCAGGCTCCTGCGCCTCCTCCCAAGTTAAAAAATGATGCTGGAGCCTTTATTCTCACAAGCAAGGATGGGAATTTCAACAAGGAATTCATCCTGCTAGAAGAATAAATGGGGAATGCCACACTGCCCAAGGAGAAGAACCAACTTTGCATGCAGTTCCTTGGGGTGTTGCAAAGCTGTGCTGGGTCTGAGTGAGGAGAAGGAAACAGATGGAGAGAGAAAATTCAGTGAGAGGGGTATTCCAGAGCAGCAGTCTTAGACTTGAAATACACAACAGTATCACTAAGGGAGCTTTCTAAAAAATGCAGGTTCCAGCTGGGCACAGTGGCTCACACTGATATTCCCAGCACTTTGGGAGGCCAAGGCAGGAGGATCACTTTAGTCCAGGAGTTCAAGACCAGGCTGGGCAACATGGCAAAACTATCTCTACAAAAATACAAAAAGTACCTGGGCATAGTGTCACGTGCCTGTAATTCCAACTACTCATGAGGCTGAGATGGGAGAATTGCTTGAGCCTGGGGAGATCAAGGGTGCAGTGAGTCATGATCACACCACTGCATTCCAGCCTGGACAACAGATTCACACCAAAATGCAGATTCCAGAGTTCCCACAAGAATGCTGACCCAGAATGTGTAGGATGGAGCCAGAAAGCAACTTTCAACAATGCTCCCAGGTGATTCTGACACAGATGTCCTGAGGCCACAAGCTGAGACCATCTCATCTGCAAGGCCAATAGCTGGTGAATACAACTGTGGGGAGGGAGACCCTCTTCATTTCGCTTCACGCTGCAGCCCAGAGTCAGGAGAAACAGAGGGTGCAAGTGGAGGACCGCCACAAGCAGACAAGGCAGAGTCCCTCTCTGATCATGCCAGCTTTCCCATCTCTTTCTGACTCAGCAGGATGAAAGAGGAGTCTCTTGGGACAGAGACAGAAAATGGGGTCCTTGTTATCCTCCGGGAGTGTCAGCTTAGAACTTTGGGGAATGAAAAACTAATTCCAACTGTGCTCACCAGTCAAGGTTAATTTCAGAGGGAATTAGCATTGAGCTGTCATTCATTTTCCCTTCTCAATGAGCAGAGTCCTGGTAAAGAAAATGTCATTAGTCAACATGAAGAGTTGGAATAGAAGAACTTGGATTCTTATTCTACCTTGATATTCGAGCATAAGGATTGCAAATTACTCCCTCAATGCTGTAACCTTCTCAGTAGCAATACTTGACCAGCTCGCGCCTCTGTTCATGTTCAGTGTCTCACCCTTTCCTTCATTTTCATGCTAATGAGGCTTCTCTAAATCACCTCATTCCCGTTTTTGACCCCCATTCCTGCTGACTGCGTGTAGCCTGCAGAGGCTTCTTCTCTGCAAGAAGCATTACCCAACCATCTTAATTACTCCTTCCTTTATCCTCAGTGACCTGACCGGAGGCTGAACACCACCCCCATATTTCTCCATCAGTCATTTTAACTACTCCACAGTTGCTCATAAGTGTCCTCTGTTCTGTTCATCACTGAAGTACCCAGGGCTTCCTGAATAGCACATAAACCCAACCACACTTGAGAATGAAGGATGGATAAGCACTGCACTCTCTAACCTTCATCTATAACAAGAATGCTAAAAAGTACAAAGGGCAGAGCTGGAGGTTAGAAAGAAAGAAGAGAGAGGGAGGGAGAGGGAGGGTTCATTGCAGAAGGGTTTTATGCCATTTCAATTCAGAAAGATAATGAGAGCAGGCCTGTCTGTTTGGAGGAAGGGAGGTAAGAGGTGCAGGAAGGGTGGGGAGCTGGGTTGGAGGGTGCTGCGGAGCTCCACCCTTGGTAGCAAGGATTTATCAAGGACAGAATTAAAGCCAAACAACACTGTGCGTGGGACAGGGAATTGGGTTATGTTTGGAGGAGGAAGTTAGGGTCTTAGAGGTTCCCCCATAGCTAAGTCAAACCCTGTGAGTTAATACGCATTATAAACATTCTTCCTCTCCTTAGCAGCCAAGTGGCTGTGTCTCTGTAGTTATAAGGCAGGCGAGAAACAGAGATTTTGGGGAAATGTGCATGAAGAAGCAACTACTGGTCCCAGACATGTACAGACACACGGAGTCCAAAACTAAACACCATACTGCATGGAGTGGATTGCTCTGCTAATGCCCACAATGAATTGGGCAAACTCTTTTGTAGTCCCCTCCCACATTGGCTCAAAGTTGGTCATATGACTTGCTTTATCCAGTAGGATATCAGCAAACAGGACACAAGCAGAGACTTGATAGACTCATTAGGGTTTGCCGTCTTGTAAACTGCTGCCGCGATGCAAGAAACTCAAACGAGCCTCCTGCAGAAGCCACAGAGAGACCCACTGAGACCTCTTGGCTGACAGCCCTACATAGCAACCAGCAATGAGAAGGAAGTCACCTTGAGCCATCCCATACCAGCAGAGCAGCTAAATAACGTGAGTGGCCCAGGCCAAGTGGCAGCATATGAACAAGTAAATGGCTGTCACCCAAAACTGCTCATTTAAAAAGATTTGTCAGACACCAACAGATAACTATTACATCACACTTCTAATTGAAAGCGCCTGCAACAATTCAGAGAAAATGAAACACTTCATAAAATCCAACATTCATGCATATTTGAAACTCATCAAGAACTGGAAATAAAGAATCCTTTTAATCTCTTGGATTATCTGACAAATACCCAGAGCAAACAAAAATATAATGGTGAAATATTAGAGGCATAACCATTACAGTAGGGGCACATGCCTGCTGTCAGCGCTCCATTTAACATTGCATTAGAAATCCTCAATAATCCAATAGGCAAGAAGAAGAAATAAAAGGAGTAAGAATCAAAAATGAAGTTAAAAAAGGAAAACCTATACCTATTTACAGACAATGTGCTTTCCTATGATGGGCTGAAAAATGACTCCCCGAGATATCCAAGTCCTAATCCCCAGAACCTATGAATGTTACCTTTTATGGCTAAAGGGACTCGGCCAGTGTGGTCAATCAAAGGGTTCTGAGTTGAGGCCATGACTCTGGATTATCTGATTGGATACGATGTAACCATTGGGGTCCTTATGAGAGGTTGGCAGGAGATCAGAAGAGGAGAACGAAGTGTGATGACAACAGAAGCAAGAGGTCAGAGTCATGTGAGGAAGGGCCATGAGCCAAGGAATGCAGAAGAAATGGATTCTCCCCTAAGCTTCCGAAAAATACAGCCTTGTTGACACCTTGATTTTAGCCCAGTGAAACTGACTTCGAATGGCCTCCAAAACTGTAATAGGACAAATTTGTGTTGTTTTAAACCACCCGAGTTTGTAGTAACTTGTTAACAACCACCATAGAAAACTAATATCCTGTTTAAATACAAGCTCCTGAAAGAATGTATGGATAATAAAACTAAAAAGGAGGATCAACAAGTTTATTGGCTACAAGTTCAATATACAAAGTCAACAGCATATACACACACCTTCAATAATCAACCGGGAAACATGCAAACACCAAAGAGCTCAGGTGCAAAAATAACAAATTCATAAAAGAGCTCAGAGTAACCCAACAAAATATGTGCAAGACTTTTCTTAAGAAAATTGGGCCAGGTGTGGTGGCTCACACCTGTAATCCTAGCACTTTGGGAGGCCGAGGCAAGTCAATCACCTGAGGTCAGAAGTTCAAGACCAGGCTGGCCAACATGGTGAAACCCCATCTCTACTAAAAATAGAAAAATTAGCCAAGCAGGGTGACATGCCTGTAATTCCAGCTACTTGGAAAGCTGAAGCAAGAGAATTGCTTGAATCCAGGAGGTGGAAGTTGCAGTGAGCTGAGATCGTGACACCGCACTCCAGCCTGAATGACAGAACCAGACTTCATCTAAGAGGGAGGGAGGAAGGGAGGGAGGGAATTAGACATCCCTATGCAACTCTCCTGGGAGGAGACACCTCAGTGCTTCTGCCTTATTTTTCCTAGATTTTACTCCACACCCCTTTCCCTTTGCTGATTTTCACCTTTGATCTGCAGCCTTTCACTGCAATAAAGTATAACTGAATATAAGAGCTTCTGAGTCCCGTCCATTCTTCTAGCACAACATCAAGTTCATTTTAAAGAAAATCAACAAGATAGAATGAAAATGTATCATATAGCTATAATAATCAAGTTAGATGGCATTGAAACAGAAGAATGAATGGAATGGAATAGAGACCCTGATGGTCACTCTTCTCCCACACATCACGTTTTTCAAGCCTCCACATTTCCTTCAGGTTGAACCTTCATTTTACAATGCACTTCTGCTATTGAGCTTCTACTAATGCTTACATTCTAGTCAAGTGGCATTTATTTTATGAAGCTTTCCCCAGCTTCTCAAGGAAAAGGAATTGCTCCCTACTCAGCGCTCCCATAGAAATTTGTTCTGGCCTCACCACCAGTCACACTGAAGCAACGTTGTACAGCCTGTGTTTATCTGTCTTCTCGCCCGCTAAACTGTGGGTCCCAGAGGGCCCAGTCAGGACCTGATTCATCCCTGTCTTCCCGGCACACACCACAACATAGAGGACCTCAGCAGATGTTAAATAAATGTGTGTGAATGAGTAAAATATTAATAATGATGAAAACTCAAGTGTAGTGAAGTAAGTAAATTGTACTCTTCAATAGGAAATACGGAAAATAACAAAACCTGAGATTTACATTTGGCATAAATAATGTGTCATCTAATGAATGACTTCAGGATTTATTCGATTTCACATATACATACCCACTAAATGAAGGCATCATAAAGACCAGACTAATAATTACAGTAGAAGGTATATATAGAGTTTGCCAATTTGTTACAGTAATTGGAAGAGTGTCTCCAAATAAATGTTTTTTTCAGGAAGATGCTTCATGGTGAATTGCAAACAAGCCTTGAAAGTTAAACTGTGAAAACTGTGTAGTTTCATTGAGTCACAGTCTGATATAAAACTTCCATTCATGATGGAATCCATTCATCTGCCTCTAGAAATGGTTTTTTACTTAATAATTTTAAAGACTCTTACATCAAATCTAAGCACTCTAAAACCACACTACTTCATGCACATTAATCAGAAGAACTTTCTTTTAAAAGATAGAGATTAAAGGAGAACCTCTCCTTTGCAGTATTTATAGATAAAACATTTGCTAATCAATTGAATACTAGTAATGCTATTACAGGAAGAACTCAAAACCCTCAAGTAACTTCCCATTTTCTTTTACAACCCGAATGTACTCTACTTGCATTCGCAATATGGTAGCTGCTAGTAACATACGGCTAACAATCACTTGAAATGTGACTAGTACAATAAAGGAATTAAATTTTCTAATTTATTTCATTTTAATAGCCACATTGAAAAGTAGCTAGTGGGTACCATGTTAGATAATAATGACATAGAAAATTTCCATCATCTCATGAAAGATATACTGGATGATGTTGGCTTATATTCTAGACCTCCAAAATTCAATCCGTTATCAATGAAATTAACAAGCAATGACCAGTGTATGGTTTAACAAAATATAAACTCTGACACTGAGCTGTGTAAAGATGAAGGCTGGTCCCTGTCCTCAAGGAGACAGATGTATAAATAGTTAAAAAAGTGAATCGGTTGGGCACAGTGGCTCACGCCTGTAATTCCAGCGCTTTGGTAGGCCAAGGCAGGCAGATCCCCAAGTTAGGGGATTGAGATCATCCTGGCTAACACAGTGAAACCCCATCTCTACTAAAAACACAGAAGATTAACTAGGTGTGGTGACATGTGCCTCTAGTCCCAGCTATTTGGGAGTATCGCTTGAACCCGGGAGGCAGAGAATCACTTGAACCCGGGAGGTGGAGGTTGCAGTGAGCCAAGATCGTGCCACTGCACTCTGGCCTGGGCAACAGAGCAAGACTCTGTCTCAAATATGAAATAAAGGCCAGGCACAGTGGCTCACATCTGTAATCCCATCATTTTGGAAGGCCGAGGCGGATGGATCACGAGGTCAGGAGTTCAAGATCAGCCTGACCAACATGGTGAAACCCCGTCTCTACTAAAAATACAAAAAAATTAGATGGGCATGGTGGCACACACCTGTAGTCCCAGCTACTTGGGAGGCTGAGGAGGAAGAATTGCCTGAACCCAGGAGGCGGAGGTTGCAGTGAGCCAAGATCATGCCATTGCACTCCAGCCTGGGCAACAGAGTGAGACTCTCTCAAAAAACAAAAAAGTTAAATAAATAAAATAAAATAGTGAATTATCCCTAATGCAGGAAAACAGAAAATTACATGAGGGAGCTAGTAAATCAAAGAAAGCTTTAGCAGAGAGGTGATATTTGAACCAATTCATATAGGAAAGAAAAATTTGAACAACAAATGGGGTGGGGTTAGGGAGCCATAAAGCCAAGGGAATCGCCATGTATAAAGGCACAGAAAGGCACTGCGAAGCACCATGACATCTGGCAGGCAGCACGTGGATTAGTCAGGCTAGAAGAGGAAGATGATAATGTAGGGGGCAGGCATGAAGGCCTCACACAGGCCTCACACACCAGAGAGCTTAGAACAGTCCCTTGGGAAGATAGGGAGTTGTCTTGGGTTTTAATTGAGCAATGGTATGGAATATAGAATCTGTGTTCTATAAATGTCATAATGGCCAGGCACAGTGGCTCATGCCTGTAATCCCAACGCTTTGGGAGGTGGGTGAATTTCTTGAATCCAGACATTTGAGACCAGTCTCAGCAACACTGTAAGACCCCTATCTCTACAAAAATAAATACAAAACTTAGCTTGGTGTGGTGGCACACACCTGTAGTCCTAGCTACTAGGGAAGCTGAGATGAGAGGATAGATTGAGCCCAGGGGGTTGAGGTTTCAGTGAGCCATGATCATGCCACTGCATTCCAGCCTGGGTGACAGGGCGAGACCCTGTCTCAAAGTAAATAAATAAATAGGTCATAATAGCTGCCAAGGGGGAAATGGAGAGGATGGAGATAGATCAGAGATGAGGAGGCCACGAAGGAGACCGTGGCCAAAAAGCAGAAGAGAAGCAACCATGCTGAGCCAGGACAGAGGAGGCAAGGCTGGAGACGAGGCAAGCAATGCAACAGTTGTTTATCCAAAATAGGTTAATATTTTTTAAAAAGACTACTTTTTGAAAATATAGCAAGTGTGAGACATGTAATCATTCTGGCATCCCAATAGCATATGTTGTGAGAAAAGGTGTTGCTGCAAGTTTTAGGATGGGCTCTCCTTAAAGCTCATAAAACCACTCCAAAATGCTGAGCATGCAGCAACCCAGAAAGCCCATTGCCACCTGCTGCAATCGCTCAGCCAGCACAGCAGTCGTGTGACAGATTCTCAGGGTCAAAGTAGATACGGCCCATGGCAGGTGAGCCAAGCATGGCGAAGAGCCAGCTGGGCAGGAAGATGGCAGACAGGCCCTCCCAAGGCCTTGCACAAAGCCCTGGAAAGAGTCCAGGATGTGGGCTCACACAGCCCATGTTCTAGGTTCCAGCTCAGCAACTCACCAGAGCCAGGCCTTTCAGTGACTCAGTAAACTCTCTAAGCTCCTAATTTCCTCACCTGCAGAATGGGGCAATGCCATTTATCTCATAAGGTTTATAGGCACATGACTAGTACATATTGAATCCCTTAAATGAGTTAGTTCCCTTTACCTTCCCCAAAGCAAGCTTTCTAGCTGGCCAATCCCAAAGCTCTAATGGGAAGAATTCATATTTCACATGGAACCTAAGATCCTCCTCAGTCTCATGTCACATTTTTCTCAGGTGTCCCCAGCCCTTGGTAGAATCTAAGTACTCTAGGCTTGGGAAGAGCCCAGGGACTAAAGAGAAGTGGGACCAACCTGAACTGTACAACCTTCTCCTTGCTGGTGCCCCTAGGAGGAAGCAGCCCCCAATGAGGCTCTGAGCTCAGGAGGTCTCTGGGAGTGAGCAGTGAGCACGGCTGAGCTGGAGTGTGGGCCAGTGTGGCCCAGGCCAAAGAAAGGCATCAGTGTCCCAGTCCACCCTCCTCTTCAAGGCAGAGCAGTATGTCGGGGAAGGAAACCTGATGCACTGATGCATCCCATAATGCAGAGAACACAGGCTGAAAGGTCTCACCCTTTGTCAGAGCTTAGAGGCTACATGTGGCTAAATAGAAAATTGCATTAATTTTCCAGATCTACTGGTTTATAACTATGGCCTTCTCATCTTCAGGAGGTCACCCTTACTGGGGTCCCTCTCACATTACTGCCCAGCTAGTCACCATATGTTGAATACCATCTTTACCAGCTCACTGCCAAGAGTTAATTTTTAGATTTCTTAGTTCCTTAAGTCCTTACTGGCATCTAACTTGAGCCCACGTCTGCATTTCTGGTTTTCTGCGTGAGGACCTATCTCTTCCTCAAGCAAATGAACCTCTTTAGATAACATTTCTCATCTCCCTATGGCAATATAGTGCTTTCTTAAGAACCTTCATTGAATAGCTTTGTGAAGTTACTTTATTCAATAAATCTATCCCTAGAGTAACTGATGGGAGTCTATTTCTTTGCTGGGAAACTTTGAAGAAGGCAATGGAGCTAAAGAACACATTGGAAACTTCTCACAGAGTCTAAACAATCTAAACTGAATTTCTGCAAACCATTCACGACTTACATAAACTTAATAAAGTCCTGAGGGATTTTTATTTAAAAGAATAAAAATACCCATTGCTTCTTCTGGAGTGGTTTCTATGGGGTCCTTTTCACTTGCTAATCCTTGCAATGATCCCATGTGGTAGATTGTTGTTATGAACTGAATTGTGCCCACAGGCTCCACACCAAATTCATATGCTGAAACTCAAATCCCAAGTACATCAGAATGTGATTGCGTTTCCCTCTTCAAAAAGGTAATCAAGTTAAGCAGACCTTAAGGTGGGTCCTAATCCAATCTGACTGGTGTCCCCGTGAGAAGAGAAAATTAGGACACGCAGGGAGATGGCAAAGGAACAGCCTGTGAAGAGTCGCCAGACGGCATCATCTGAAACCAAGGAAAGGGCCTCAGAGGAAACCGACCCTTCCTGCATTTTGGTCTTGGACGTTCAACCTCCAAAACTGAGAGAGAACAAGTTTCTCTTGTTTCAAACCACCCAGTCTATGGCATTTTGTTATGACAAGCCTAGCAAACTAATAAATGGGTTCAATATTTTTAAACACCCAATATTTTGAATGAACAAATGGCTTGAGTTTGCACCGCTACACTTGAATTTGAACATGGACTTGCTTGAAAACGCATCCTTTTAACATGACCTTGTGCTATGATTCAGATGTGTCATTCAAATTTTATGTGTTGGAAATGTAATCCTCAAATTCACGTGCTGATTGGAGGTGAGGCCTTTGGAGGTCTAGGGTGAGATAAGATAATCAGGGTAGGGCCCTCACGATGGGACTAGAGGCTTTATAATGAGAGATCTAAACTGATACACATGCATATGCAAGCCCTTCCTCATGTACTGCTCCCTACCAGGTTAAGATGCAGCAAGAGGGCCCTCACCAGAGCCAGTGTCATGCACTTGGACTTCTCAGCCTCCAGAACTGTGAGTCAAATAAACTCCTTTCCTTTATAAATGACCCAGTCTTCAGTATTCAGTTATAGCAACAGGAAACAGATTAAGACACCCTGAATATTTGCAAAGCAAGTTAGGTTTTACACATTTTATGAAATTACTGTTTTTAAGTCAGTTTGCATGAAAATGATATCTCTACAGTCAGTTTCAGTTTCAACTTCTATCTCCAAACAGTTAATTGCTACTCTTGATCACTACTTGTTTCCAATCACAATAAACACTAGCCATGCCATAACTAAACTGTAGCTATAGTGGTAAGGCTGTTAAATTCACTCTCCTGTGACCAAGATAAAGAAGGATAACATGCAAAAAAATGGAAACTCTTACTCCTACCATCCTCAATCTACTACTGTGATAATAATTATAACTTTTTCCCATTTATCCAGATAGATTATGCATGGGAACGGATATTAAGGGAGTAGGTTAATAATGGAAGAAACACAAAATTGGATCAGGCCATATTTATTGATAGAGAACCACTAAGCAGAGATTCTGGATTTAATGCTATGCCTCAAGAGGTTAGAAAGGGCTCTGGTTGGTTGGTTTGTTGGCTGAAACATGAACCAAATGTGGCCTATACTAAATGAAGCTGAAATGCCACAACTACTTTGATATACTACAAAAGAAGATATCCAAAGACCGGATGTTAGAACAGAAAGACTGATGTTAGAACTGATTTACCATGTAAGATCTGCTCGCCCAACCTGGAAGTCTCAAAAGGACTACCTTTGACTATGACCGTGAGAAGGGAACTTGTGTGGGGAGCCCCAGCATCCTTGGAGAATTCTGGGGTTGCTCTTCCCTGTAAGTCAGAAATCACAGAAGGCACTGTGGCCACTGAACTGGGATCTTTAAAAGCAATGGGGAAAACTGGATCTAAGGGTGGGCCAATGGGGCCAAGTAATGGCATTTAATCTCCAAAGACAAGGTGGGTATGGTTACTATAATGGACAGCAGAGTCAAAGCAGCAATCTGAAAAGTCTGACTCTCAGAGACCTATGGTGTTAACTAACTGATCATTCTGTCCTTAGAAGAGAAATACGTAGATATTCCAGTAAATTCTTACTTGATCTGTATAAGCAGAAGAGTCCTAGGTTGAAGAAAGAGAAGTCCATCATGAATGACCAAAAACAGTGTTGCAATCCTTTAATCAGTTCCCAGACTTTAGCCAGTTTACAGACCCAGAATGCCCTGAGTGAAAGGGAAGCCAATTCCCTTGAGGAAGGCCCCTCACCACAATGCCAAAAATTAACACGGTCCATCTTTTCCCCAGCCTTCCCCAAAAGGATCTACACTCTTCTACCAGAGGGACTACCAGAGGAAAGGAAATAATCAGACTTCTGAGCACTACTAGGCGCTGACTCTGAAGGCACACTAATTCCAAGAGATCCAAAACTTCAGCATGGCCCACCAGGCATAGTAGGGGCCTACGGAGGGCAGAGGATCAGTGGAGCTTCACTCAGGTCCCTCTCACCGTGGGTTCAGTGGCTCCCTGACTCTGCCACTGACTCTGACTCTGTGGTTATCTCCCTAGTTCCAGAAAGCAGAAACCCCACATCTATTTCAAATATGTCCCCCAACCTGCCTATAAATTAGTACAAATTTTATTGCCGTAAGATCATTGGAGTCTTTCTGTCCTTCTTTCTTTTTTCTTTCTTTTTTAAATTATGAAGAATCTGATTTTTAAAAGTTTTTTAAAACCCTAGGCTAGAAAAGAAACAGGTCGTGAGGAGTAGTTCAGAAGCGGTCACGAAAGCACTTATACTTATTGCTGCAGTATTGTAAAGAAACTTTTTGAGAAAGTCCCTGCTGTACACTGTCACTGATCAAGGGTGGCCTGTCATTTTCCAGGTCTAAGAGGTACCTTAACTTCATCAGGCAATTATGGCTCTTCCAGGCACTCCCAGGGACATCAGGAGTCCACAAAGGATCAGACAGAAGTTATCTTCCATTTCCTTCCCTTCCAGAGTTCTACCAGGTTCCTCATCTCTGAACTCTGCCTCATTTGAAAAGACCAAGACCGTCTGTCCCCCTACGTCTCTGTCTTTTGTGCTCAAATCCATCTTGAAAGCCCCACTGACCCCAGCCAGCCAGGGGTCACCCACATAACAGCGTGACAATGTTGCTGCCATTGATCACAGCCCCATCTTCAATATCTGTGAGTTTGAGGCAGGACACACAGCCTCCCCTGAGAACATCCTATTACACTATGATTCCATTCTCTCTCCACTTCTTCATCGCCCATCACTCCATAAATGATAACCTGCTTGGAGACCAAGACCTAAACCCTAAACCCGAAACTGCTTGAGCCTCACACGTCATTCCTCACAGTCCAGACCAGGCCTGTATATGGATGGATAACGGAGCAAAAGTTCCCCAGGGGCTCAAGGGCTACCAAGGGCCGCTCTGCCTCCAGCTAAAGGGGCTGCACTCCAATGCTCATCTTCCAGGGACAGGGCCAGAGAATGCGGAAGCCACCCGTGTATGGGAGAGCAGGGTCCATGCCATGCCTCTGGATTTTGCTCATGGGACAAGGGTAAAGATGGGCAGGTTGAGGAGAGGACGTTCTCATTCCAGCATGTTTTGAGACCGCTTTCTCTCTGCTCTGCCCAGGATCCTTTCTGGGACCTTGGCTGGTTCTCACACCATCGGTTTCTTTTCAGCTCCAGGCCCCAGGAGGCCTCTATCTGATTCTCTTTCCTCTCAGAAACTGGCACCACCCACAATATTCCCTGAGGAACCTCTTCCCCCAGGGCCATCCCCACCCTCCCTCTGCTCGGCTGTGAAGCAGTCAAGTTCTTCCCAGATAACTCTGCTTCCTCATCTCCTCTGCAGAGGAAACTCCAGGTCGTTTGCATTTGAAGAGTCATACTGCAGGCCCCGCAAGGAGATGGGATAAAGGAGTCCCAGACCTGAGATTCTGGGATCTCATGGCCTTCATGGTTGCAGGCCTGGTGTCCAGGCACAACTCTCTTTGGATCTGGAGGGCCATGGACATACCAGTATACACTGCCTCTTTGTCATTCTTCCCAGGAGGGGTTTGCCAGCTGTCCTTCCGCCCTGCCAGGGAGGACCCCCAGAGGTAGCACATAGCAAGACCAAGTGACAAACACTGTGGTGTGCAGAGAACACCCTGCACAGGTGGGTGACAGCTGGCAGCGCCAGTGAGCTATGGAGCCATGTGGTGGTGCAGGTGGGGACAGCAGCTCTCCAGGCAACTCAGAGACAGAGAGACACGAGGTGCTGCAGAAGTTTAGAGGCCCAGCCATTGGACAGGAAGCATGATGAGGCTTCAGTCACAGAGAATAAAGGAAGAGTTCTGTCGGCAGACGTTCATGCAGGAGCTCATCCGGCAAACTCCCTGAGTGCTTGCTATATGCCAGGGATGGTCTGAGGACCCAAAGAAGGGCAGGATTTAGTCTTTGACCTCCAGGGACTCTAGTTCCTGAGGGGGAGACAACATATTATGAAACAAAAGTGTAAAGTAAAGGTCAATGCTCCCTCCCATACTAATCCCATCCCTAAATGTTAAAACGTTGGCACATATTCACTCAGAAATGTTTTGGTGACTATATCAAAAATCAAAAACCAAGATGCTATAAGCACACTCGGACACTGCACATGGCACCCACCCGTGCAGGGCACAGAGGCCACCACATTACCCTGTGACCAGTGCCACAGGGGTCCTGAGGGTGCAGGAGAGAGAGACACCCCAGGCAGGCCAGCAGGAATGCACACTCAGGGGCTCCCCTCGGTCCCCTCATCCCCTATCCCGGAAGGTACTCGGTTGCCATCTGCAGGTGGGCTTAAGGCCAGGGCTGGAATCAGAGGACAGGACAGGGCTTGGAGCTCAGTAAGATGTGACCAATGCTCTGTGTCCTGAGTCCCCAGTAACCCTACAGGGAAGGCAGTGAAGAGACAATCCTCATTACAGAGCCATGGGAATGGACGCAGAAAAGGGGCTGCAAGTGGGGAGCTCTTGCAGGGATCCTATCTCCGGGGACAGACAAGAGTTTACACTAAAGTCCACCCCCTCCCCCTCCACACACACACACACACACACACACACACACACACATCCTCAGGGGCCTCCTCTAGAAGGGACAGGAAGGACCAGGAGAGGGAAAATAGCCTGCCGAGCAGGGCCTGAGAGTGTCACCGTCTGCACTGCCCATTCCCAGGCAGAGGGAAGGAAAACCGGCTGGGACCAAGGAGAAGCAGTGGCTGGGGAAGCGAGGTCGGCCCCTAGATTTTATTCTGGTTTACTCGATGCTTCTCCCCACCCCCACCCCCCAGGCTGGAGTGAAGTGGTGGGAATTTCAACTCACTGCAACCTCTGCCTCCTGGGTTCAACAAATTGTCCTGATTCAGCCTTCCCAGTAGCTGAGATTACAGGTGCCTGCCGCCATTCCTGGCAAATTTTGTATTTTTTGTAGAGATGGGATCTCACCATGTTGGCCAAGCTGGTCTTGAACTCCTGACCTCAGGTGATTCACACACCTTGGCCTCCCAAAGTGCTGGGATTGCAGGCGTGAGCCACTGCACCCAGCCGACTCATTACTTTTTAGCGAGTGGTCTTGAGTATAATCACCCTCTACCCTCAGTTTTCTCTTCAACAAAATGGAGGCAATAAATTCTTTCTCCTCTGTTTCTGTGAGAATGCAGCAAAATTATATGCAGGAAATGCTAAGCCCGGGACCTGTTGCCCGAGAATACCAATGATCAGGGCAGCATTTATGAGCACTGTGGCCAGGGCACTGCCTTAAGCACCTGCGTGTCAAACAGTAATTAATGAGACAATTCATAAAGGCAACTCAATGAAATAGATGTTATTATTATCCCATTTTACATATGAGGAAACCAAACGGCAGAAAGGTGAAGAATACTATCTCTCCTGCCCAAGGTCACAAAACAATGGAGAGAATGCACTCAGATTTGAACCTAGGCAATCTGACTCCAGTATCTGTGGCCATAACCACTTGTATCTGTGGCTTATTAAGTAGCAGAAATGGGGGTGGTCATTGTCATTCTGCCAACCTTAAGAGCTTATTGTGAGGATTAGAAATAAAACACAGAAAGTCTCCAAATGGTACCTGGGGCACTCTGTAGGTATTCAACAAACAATAATTAATGACCAGCATTACTATCACTTTAGTTGAGGCCAATATAAGGCCAATATAGCCAGCCTCCATAGAAGCTTCCTGTACTGGAAAAATCAGGGCACATATGTAGCTCAGCATGTGCCCTTATTTGGAAATAGGGCTGTAAGTGGTTAAGACAGGGTCACGCTGAAGAAGGGTGGGTCCTAACCCAGTATGGCTGGTGTCCTTGTGAAAAGGGGAAGTTGGGAGACAGATGTGCACACAGGGAGGAGCCATGTGAAGATGGGGGCCAAGATTGGGGTGATGCTTCTGTAGGCCAAGAACAAGGCCCCACAAGCTGGGAGAGGGGCCCGAATAGTCTCCCTCACAGACCCAGAAAGAGCCAACCCTGCTCACAGCTTTGTTACAGGAAACGGGTCCAGATCCAGACCCCAAGAGAGGATGCTTGGAGCTCATGCAAGAAAGAATTCAGGGTGAGTCTGTAAAGTGAAAGCAAGTTGATTAGGAAGTAAAGGAATAAAAAATGTCTGCTCCCTAGGCAGAGCAGCCCCGAGGGCTGCTGGATGCCCATTTTTATGGTTATTTCTTGATGATATGCTAAACATGGAATGGATTATTCAGGCCTCCCTTTTTTAGACCATATAGGGTAACTTCCTGATGTTGCCATGGCAATTGTAAACTGTCATGGCACTAGTGGGAGTGTAGCTGTGAGGACGACCAGAGGTCACTCTCGTGGCCATCATGGTTTCGGTGGCTTTTAGCTGGCTCCTTTACTGCAGGCTATTTTATCAGCAAGGTCTTTATGACCTGTATCTTGCACTGACCTCCTATCTCATCCTGTGACTTAGAATGCCTAACCGTCTGGGAATGCAGCCCAGTAGGTCTCAGCCTCATTTTACCCAGCTCCTACTCAAGATGGAATTGCTCTGGTTCAAACGCCTCTGACAGCTTGAGCTCTGACTTCTGGCCTCTGGAACTTTCTGCTGTTTAACATCCCCAGTGCATGGTACACTGTTACAGTAGCCCTAAGTAATACAGAATCCAGCCTCTCACCCCAGGGTCAAAGAGAGCTTCTGCAAGTAGTGTGGCCTGAGCCAAATCTTAAAGGATGGAAAAGAGGATGCCTGATAGAGAAGGAGAATGAAAGTTGTTCTAGGTGGAGTAAGGAAGCTGAAAGCATGAAGATGATTCCCAATTAACCACAAGGAGCTTCTGAAAGTCACTATCCACTGGAGAGAAAGCAGGGACTGCCAGTGTGGGCTCACCCATGGCAAGAGCTAGGAGCTGGAAAGGCCCTCAGAGACGCAGTCCAAATCTCTCATCTTACAAATAGGAAAATTAAGGGAAAGGGAGGGGAAATAAGCCACCCAGGGTCACACAGGGGTTACAGCCCAACAGAACTAGAATCCAGCTGTCCTGATATTCAGTGCTGCAGACACCACACTGATTTCTGCCCAGGACATGACTGGTGTAAAATGAGCTATGATTGAAAGCAGGTTTCTGTTTTAAACAAGGCTCATTTAAAACAAAAATAAGCCTCATTTACCCATTGCTTTTGTTGGTCTCTGTACAAATATTTGGTTTTTCATGTAATCAGTATTGCATAAACTTGGTCTATATGGAGAGACGCATAAGAGAGGCGGCAGCACCCAGTGCAAAATGGGGACATTGTCACCCGAGTAAAGTGATGGTTTTTCTATCAGGGGCTCTCACCAGCAAAATTGTTCATACCTTCCTAAGGACATTCTGTCCTAGATCAGACGAGGAATAGCATCCTGTACTCCCAACCCACGTGCCTGATGACTTTAACACGTTCATTTTTCTGCTCAGATGAAGGCTGCCGGGTGACTGACTCACTCCTCCCTTAGTCAGAAACCCTAACCAAAGTTAAGGAGAAATTTTGCTGTAAAAGCTATCAGGGTGGTTGGACAGGAGAGGCTTCTAATCCCCCTGTGGGTTCACTGGGCTCTCTCAGTGGGAGGTGATGGGCCCCAGGCCAGGCAAGGAAACATCAGGCCAGCCAGGGAGCCCCAGCCTTCCAGGGACAGACCTGTCCTCCAAACACCAGTAGGAAGAATCCAGCCCTCACCATGATATTCTCACCCCAATTTCTCCTCTCACAGGCTGCATGACACAGAACATGCCCCAGCCTCCCTGGGATTCAGTTACTTCGTGAAATTCAGCTTACCTACTTCACTTGGATAAAGGCAGAGCACTGGTTGGATGAATTTTAGATTTCTTCCCCACTAAAAGGCTGTGCTCAATTAGAAATGCAAATATCAGGATTAACGATCAAAACAGGCTTGAGTTTGGGAGCCACTGACATGAGCTCCCTTGATTCCCCGCCATGCTCCCCTTCTTTGTGACCCTCCCCTTCTCTCTTCTTATGCTTCAAAACTAACCCCTCACTCCAGAAAAGGGAAGAGGACAGACCAGTGTCCCTCCGGCCCTGTCCGTGGCCCATGGCTCTGGACTATAAACCCTTTATGCAGTACACATCACCTCATTTCACTCTCAGAACCCTGGGAGGGGCTACAACCGTGCCCATTTTACATATTTGGAAACAGAGGCTCATAGAGGTGCAGCGACTTGAGCCTTGTGTCTTGATCTCCAAATATGCCCTTCTACTTTGACATTGCATCACAGTACCAATCCGTACTCGAGTTCCTCAAACTATCCTTTTCTGCCCTTCAGGAATCAGGCTCCAGCCCCATCCCAGCTCCTGCTCTCCCCTACTGCTTCCATCTTTCTCTTTCCATCGCCCTCTCCCCCTTCCCTGTCCCTGTGGCCTCCCTCGCTCACCACACTCTCCCTAACACTTGTCCTCCAGCCTTTCTGCCTCTGAACAAAATATTTTGTTTTTCAATGTAATTAGCAAAACATAAACTTGGCCTATATGGAGAGGCACATAGGAAAGGCCACAGTGACCAGTGCAGACTGAAAACATTGTCAACTGAGTTAAAGCCATGGTTCTGCTTTTTTTTTTTTTTTTTTTTTTGATAAAGGGTCTCACCTGGGCTGAAGCACAGTGGTGCAATCTCAGCTCACTACCTCTGCCACCTCCTAGGTTCAAGGGATTCTCCTGCCTCAGCCTCCTGAGTAGCTGGGATTACAGGCATGCACCACCAGACCTGGCTAATTTTTGTATTTTTAGTAGAGACACGGTCTCACCATGTTGGCCAGGCTGGTCTCAAACTCCTGGCCTCAATTGATCTGCCCACCTCGGCCTCCCACCGTGCTGGGATTACAGGCATGAGCCACTGTGCTCAGCCTAAAGTGATGATTTTTCTGTCAGGGGGTTTCAGTGTCTTTCTGATAGCCCACCCCAATGACCTTTCCCCCTGCCAGGGTATTCACAAATTACCTCATCAACAAATTACCCAAGACAGTTCCCCTATCCTTCTGATCCCTCCTCCTCTGCCTCTTTTATTCTCTAGCATAATGGGAGGTGGGAGGGGGGTGTCATGATTTTGGATTCATACTCGATCAGCTACTTTCAGCCTCACTGATTTTCTTTTCTCCTGATTTCTCTGATTCTGCCTGTTCCCTGCCAGAACAGTTCATACTTTCCCATCAACTATTGCCCTGTTGGAAATCACACCACAGCGAAGCTATGCACCAGACATGTGGGGAAAGGCACAATTATTTTGTGGAATCATCACAATATGCTTACAAAGGAAAATAAAAATCAGGTCATCTTGCTTTCTTAAGAATGCTGCTCTGAATGCAAAATTCAGATGCCACAGAATCATACTGTTTATTCAGATGGATGCCAAGAAAAAAGCTGAACACTTCCTAATTTGAGATAATTTTCCCTTGGCTAGAAAAGTGTTCTTTCAATGGTCTGGAATATTTACAGTATTTAACAAAGGATAAATTAATATCTTTGGGTAGGAGAGATAGGAGGGAGGTGCATAGGTTCTGAATTTTGAATATGATGCTAAGACAATAGTGTGACATCTTGAGAACAAAAGATTTTATATCTCAAAGCATTAAGGATGTTATAAGATCCACCTTCTCGTTCTGACCACTCTAGACTTTAGACATACCCACTCTTTCTTCTCAAGCCCTCCTAAATAAATGCTTTCTTAAAAAAATTAGCCAGGAATACAATTTGAACTTTGAATTTGTCATAGCCAGAGCGCAAACAGCTAACCATAAAGAATGGAAGGAGAGGTGGCCAGATGGCGATAGTCTTACATTACAATTAAAGGACAAACTAAGGCTTTATAGACAAAGTCTGAGTCCAAATCAACAGAGGGAGAAATCAGTCCTATTGAAAAGTTACAGTCCTGAATAATACCTCTAATAATACACTTCTTACACAGTAAGAGTCATGAAAGTGTTGTCCAAAATTTGAAGAGTTCAAATCATTTCCTTAGCTTCTGTTTCATGATCACTAAGAGAAGGGTAATAATGGCATTACAGGATTGCTGAAAGAATTAGATTATATAAGGACTGCCTCAGTGCCTGGCACCTACTAAGCATTTCATCATCTCATTCTTATTTTCCATTTGATTGAGGGAGCAGAGCTACTGAGGCCCCCTTGTACATTCAGGACCCTACAAGGTGCTATATAAAGGAAGACATTTATGCAACCTATGAGATAGTTGACCTGAAATGGTTTAAAAGTAATACTCTTCCTAACCCCCAACTGTTGCAGCCATGATTACAATTAATAATGTGATGCAGAGATTGTCATGGTATCTACATTTCTGACAGTGGAATCTGTTTTCAGCTCAGAAACCAATAAAGACGTGAGCCTACCCAAAGGCATTCACAACACCCCTCCTTTCTCCACAGAGCAGTAGGACTCAGCACTGAAAGAGAAGGGGTGGGCAGCTAAGAACACAAAGAGAAGCCATGCAGGGATTCGCGGAAACAGCAGGCAGCCAGTGTTGCTGATGGAGTGTTGGAGGAAGCTGTCCTGCTCAGCGATACAGTAAAAATGACTGCAGGGAAAGAAAATGAAACGAGTACATACATTGACAAGAAAGATATGGATTCCGATACACAAAGACTTCCCCATACCAGGATGGCAGGGGTGGCATTTGCAGATGATGGGCAGAGGGGCTAGCCCTCCCACAGTAGGTCAGATTGGCTAACAGTCATTCCTTGGCAGGGAGGTTCCCAACCCTGGGTGCATTGCACCATCATCTGTGAAAGATCATTTTATTTTAAAATCAAACTCTTGGTTACACCCTAACCCTACGTAATAATTAGGATCTCTGAGGATTATATCTTGCCATTTCACAAATATTAAATGCCATTATACTGCCTTCTGACTACTGTCTCCAATTCTTCCACATCTTTCCCATCCTCATTCTTCCTACATCAGTCTTTGACTTTGAAGAGACCTCTAAAGCCTGGGACTGTCTAATTTTCCCATACAGTTAGGGTTCTCCAGAGAAAGAGAACCAATAGGATATGTGTGTATGTGTGCATGCACGCGTGTGTATATGTGTATATCCTTATATATATATGATTTATTACAAGGAATTGGCTCACATGATCAAATGATTATAGAGATTTAATCAAATGATTAAAACCCAGGAGAGGTCGGGCGCAGTGGCTCACACCTGTAATCCCAGCACTTTGGGAGGCTGAGGTGGGTGGATCACCTGAGCTCAGGAGTTCGAGACCAGCCTGGCCAACATGGTGAAACCCTGTCTCTACTAAAAATACAGAAATTAGCCAGGCACGGTGGTGGGTGTCTGTAGTCCCAGATACTTGAGAGGCTGAGGCAGAAGAATCACTTGAACCCAGGAGGCAGAGGTTGCAGTGAGCCAAGAGCATGCCATTGCACTCCAGCCTGGACAACAAGAGCAAAACTATATCAAAAAGCAAACAAAAAACCAGGAGAGCCACTGGTATGATTCCAGTCCAAGTTCAAAGTACTGAGAACCAGGAAAGCCAATGGTGTCAAAGCCAGTCCAAAGGCAGAAGAAAACCAATGCCCTAGCTGACACAGTCAGGCAGGTGGAGTTCCCTCTTACCCATCCTTTTTCAGGCCTTCAAAGGATTGGATGATGCCACTCACGTTAGGCAGGGCCATCTGCTTTTCTCAGTCGGGATTCAAATGTTAACCTCTTCTAGACCTACCTTCTAAACACACCCAGAATACTGTCTGACCAAATGTCTGGGCACCTTGTGGCCCAGTCAAGTTGACACATAAAAGTAACCATCACAGACCACATGGTTGGCCATCTGAAGCACAGGGATGGTTTCTGCCCTCCCTGCCCAGTAAGACCCAACATGTGCATTTCTACGCCCAAGAGACAGAGCACTCAGGGAAAAAGGGACATCTGAACGGAAACAACTACAAATGTATCTAATACCAGCTAGATCCTCAGCATCAGCCCTCAACTCCTTCACTTATCCTTTCTCACCTCCACCCCAAACCCCCGTTATTCCACACGCATTTGCCATTTTCCCCACCCGCCTACGAAGCCCCTCTCGTGACCTCATTACCTCATGCCTCCCTATCAATCCAATCTGTCATCCAAACTGTCAATCTACTCCCATCATTGCCTTATTTTTTCCCCATTTCCTCTTCCTTCCTCCCCCTGTGCCCCTGATATCCACTAACACTGCTTTTTCTTTCTCCCTCCCACCTTTGTTACCCTCAAATAACATGCTCAATCCTCTCCCATCCTGTAACAGATAGTATAAAGTCCCCACTCAAAGATGGCCACATCCTCATTCCCAGAGCCTGTGTACCTGCTACCTTATATGGAAAAAGGGACTTTGCAGATGGGATTAAATTAAGGACCTTGAGATAGGGAGTGTATCAGTCCATTTTCATGCTGCTGGTAAAGACATACCCCAGACTGGGCAATTTATAAAGAAAAAGAGGTTTCATGGACTCACAGTTTCACATGGCCGGGGAGGCCTCACAATCATGGCAGAAGGTGAAAGGCAGGTCTTAAATGGTAGCAGACAAGAGAGAATGAGAACCAAGCAAAAGGGGAAACCCCTTATAAAACCATCAAATCTCATGAGACTTATTCACTACCACAAGAACAGTATCGGGGAAACCGCCCCCATGATTCAACTATATCCCACTGGGTCCCTCCCACAACATGTGGGAATTATGGGAACTACAATTCAAGATGAGATTTGGGTGGGGACACAGCCAAACCATATCAGAGAGATTTATCTGGCTTAGCAAGGCAGGCTTCAGTGATTACAACCCAGGAGAGCCAATGGTGTGATTCCAGTCCAAGTCCAAAGTCCTGAGAACCAGGAAAGCCAATGGCGTAAGTTCCAGTCCAAAAGCCTAAGTACCTTGTGCCTTCCTGTATAACATACATACATATACATATATACATATACGCATATACTTATATATGTATACATATATGCGTATACGTATATATGTGTATACATATATAGACATATACATATATATGTATCCACATATAAGTATACATATATATATGTATATATACATATCTTCTCCTGCCTTAAATATAACTTATGATTATAAGGATCCTGATAAGAGGGAGGCAGGAGGGTCAGCATCAGAAAAGATGTGATGACAGAAGCAGAGGTGGGCAGGAGACAAAGAAGGAATCACAGGCTAAGAAATATAGGTGGCCTCTGGCAGCCGGAAAGGGAAAGAAAATGGTTTCTTCCCTGAGAGCTGCCACAGAGAATGCAGCCATACTGATGCCTTGATTTTAGGGCGTGGGCCTCCATATCTGTAAGAATACATTTGTGTTGTTTCAGGCCACAATGTTTGTTGCAGCAGCCACAGGAAACGAACAATGAAGATCACCTCCTTGCATCTAAATCCCTCCTTGGCCCACCATTCCATCCCTTTCCCTCTCATCCAAGCTTCTGAAATAATTGCCTGCTCTTATTTATACTTCCTCACCTGCCATTTACTCAACTCATTGCTTCCTGCCCATCCCCATCGACATGGCTCTTATAATTTGTTACTTTCAATAACATATGGCCAAAGGCAAGGCAAATCAAGTCAAATATTGTTGAAAATTCTCAACAAGTTTATCAAATGGGGCGGCTGACTGCCACCTACATACTCATGCTTTGAAATCCGCGACTCCAGGCTGGCTCTTCCCATAGCTTCACACTATAGGGGCACTGCCTGGTGCACATTTCACACAGGCACCCAATAGGAGACTCAAACTCAAATTGTCCAAATCAAAATTTATTTCCACCATCTCCTTCAGCTGCCCCTCAAAAACAGCCTTTTAGTGTCTTTCTCAGTTTGAATTACAACAATAAACCAAGTCACCCACGTAGGAAACCAAGAATTCCTCTTTAAATTATTTCCCTCCTTTGGGTACCGCATCCCAACAATCTTGCTAGTCTATATCCTAACCATCTCTTAAATCCATACATTTTGGGGGGATTTTGTTGTTCTTGTTTTGTTGTGGTGGTTGTTCTTGTTGTTTGGTTTGGGTTTTTTGAGAACGAGTCATATTCTGTCACCCAGGCTAGAGTATAATGATGCAATCACAGCTCGCTGTAGCCTCGACCACCTGGGCTCAAGCCATCCTCCTACCTCAGCCACCTGCGAGTAGCTGGGAATACAGGCATGCACCACCACACCTGGCTAATTTTGCTTTTGTTTTGTTTTCTCGTGTAGAGAAGGGTTTTGCCATGTTGCCCAGGCTGGTCTCAAATTCCTGAGCCCAAGCAATCCACCAGTCTCGGCCTCCCAGAGTGCTGGGATTACAGGTGTGAGCCACTGCACCCAGCCTATTTTTTTTCATTTCCTATTTTATTTAAAGTCACTATTATTTCTTGGAATTCCTTCTTAATTCATCTTATGGCTTCCATGTGCATTGATCTGTTATCCCCATGGCAACCAGAGTGGTTAACGTAAGATGCAAATCTATTCCTCAGCTTACACCTTTCAGTGACTTCCCAGGTGAGGCAAAATAAGCTGCGTGGCTTACAGGGGCCTCAGTAATTTAATGCCTACCTACTGCTCCAGCCCCACTTAACTTCAGATCCTGCCTCGAACTCCATGCACCATCAACCCTGCATATACCAAGCTAATCCTTACTTCTGTGTCTTTTGTTCTTGTTGGTTGATATCCTTCCGATTTTCTTTTTGCAATTACTCATCCTTTAAGCCTCAACTCAAGCATCGCCTCCTAAGGGAGACTTTTCTAGACTATCCCGGGCCAGAGTTACGTTCCCTCCTTTAGGCTACCAGAATGTGTTTGCCAGCACTTGGCACAGTCCCCAGTGCCCGGCAGCTGCATTTGATAAACTCATTGAGCATTTTCAACGATATTTGACTTGATTTGCATTGTCAAATATTGTCAAATATGTACTGATTTGCACTATCAAATACGTACTGTCAACAAACATTAATGGGACTGTAGGTAGTCCCATTAATGTTTGTTGGGTGAATAAATGAATATACACAGTCAATTATAGCCGATCAGTATGATAATGGAGGTGAGAAAAGGATGCTATAGGAGCACAGCAGAGGGGCACCTTACCCTCCTGGAAAGTCAAGGAAGGTCCTGTGAGGAGGAGACAGCAAAGCCAAGCATGGCAGGTGACCTAGAGGGAGAGGAGAAATCGCATTCCAGGCAGATAAGCTGAGACAGTTTCGTGGCCACATCATCTGTGAGTCGCACGGGGCCCCTTGCTTGCTGTCGGGCTCTGCTGTCACTGTCTTGAAGTTCTTAATGTTTGAATATGGAGGCCTGCATTTTCACTTTGCACTTTAGGCCACAACTGAGGTGGCCAATCATGCGGATGAGACCAGCTTGTCCAGAAACTCAGGACCTGGAGAAAGAGCTCAGAAGGAGACCCGAGAGTAGCTCCGGTCTGACTGCACTCCCCTGGGCCAGACTCAGCCACAGTAAGAATGCATCTGCCTTCCCCCGTGCATCTTGATCTATTTATAAATGTTTAGAATTTAGGAGGAAAACAACCAAATCCACTTTTCCAAGCCTTTTTCTGCTCAATACTTAAATGTGTGTATCATGAGCAAATCGAATCCATCTGCTCCAGATTCATTTACACTTTGTTCATCAGAATGGCCTCCTGCTCCCTCCCCATGAGGGCTATCTTGTGCCTAAGAAGTCATCTAAGCTCTCTTGGAGCTTTTGGGTTTAAAGAAAAGGGTTTTACAATAATCTTAATTTATCTCAAGAAAACTGAATTTAAACCTCACAAGGTCTGATTATATTCTGCTACTCTAAATCCTCCAGTTCAACTCCAGTTCAAGGTGAGGACTCACCCCTGTATCCTTGTGTGACAGGCACAGTCCCCCAAGGAGGGACGTTTCCTCCTAAGAAAGACACAGTGCTTTGATTGTGCCTTAAGAGCTGAAAACTCAGAGGAAATCTCTCTGCTGCTTGAGAAAAAAGTCTCTTGCTCACACCACTGTATTTAGAATCACAAATCTTTAGAACTAAAAGGGATAATTGAGATCATCTACAATAATAACCACCATCTGTACACACTTTACACTTGATAAATCACTTTCACACTCATTGTATTATCTAATCCCTGCAGCTATTTTCTAAGAAGAGGAAAACTGTTATGATCACCTTCAATTCTGTAGCTAAGGCAGATGAGGCCCAAAAAGGCTACGTGGTTGCCCCAAGCTCACACAGCTAACAGTGACGATGCCAGGGCTCAGACTCAGCCCTTGACACTCCACAGTGAGGGTTTAACCTCAACCCCACTCATCACTTCTCAAGGAGAAACAAAGCCAGCATTGTCCAGGTTCTCACCAACCTCGCCAGGAGTCACTCGCAGGGAGGAGTGACAGCCACAAGCCCACCTCCCTGCCTGGCACCCTTTCTACTCCTCTCAGTGATCCTTGTCTCCCTTTATTAAAACAAGTCAGGAAAGAAAGAGGCTGATCTCGTCTCATTCCATTCAAAGAAATGATTTCATTGTTTCCGATGCCGCATTACTCCTCTGAAGTGGCCAGAAACAGAGCTACTCACTTTAACATACACCATTTTTCAAATCCTTACAACAACCTGGCAACGTCAATATTTTGCAACCCATTTTCCTCAGAGAGAAAACTGAGGTTCTGGGAGGATAAATCATAGGCCCCTATGAGATCAATGGTAAATAGCTAGCAGTGCCAAGACTTCAGCCCAGGCTTTTTGGCACCGAGCCTGAAGATGCTTCCACTAAGTCACATTGATAGCATTTGGCTACAATCCCATGAAGACAACCAGAGGCAGAAAATGGAGCTAATACAGAAGAAAGGGGAGAGAGGAGAGACCTTTGCAAAGGCCTGCACTGGGACAGATGACTATACAATTTGCCTGTTTGGTCACAATCACTAAATCACTAAAAACTGCAGGAAAATCTTATGCATGAGGAGTAAGACAGCCTGGAAGGGGGAACAGGGGCTGGCCCTAGAGAAAAATCTGAGGAGTGTGTATATGCATACAGAAGACACACAGTTCCATTTCTTTCAAGTATATGCAAACTAAGCTAAAAATTAGTACTAATCAGTACCTGTGAGGTGAATTAATTAAAAAGTTAAAATTCACAAGAGGCCTACATTACTTGATAAGGTACCACCAAAGCTTATGAATATGAGAATTAATTGCTTGGCCCAGATGTTGAAGGAATGCTTAATTTCTTCAGCTCTTGGTTTGAAGCTTCCATTGATTTCATACAGCATTGAAATAAAGTGAGCATTATTGTGTGTTTACTAAATTATCCTTTTAACAACCACCGTTTATTCATGAGTTAATATTCAGTGCTTTGCTGTGCTAAGCATTTTCTACACATCATTTCATTTAACCCTCAAAACAACTACTTAAGACAGACATAATTATCAGCATTTTACATTGCTTCAAAAAAAAAAAGCTCTGACCTAATAAGCCAAGGTCACAAAAATTAACTGAAGAATCAAATATACAAATTGGTGTCTGCCCAATTCTGCCCATAGCAATGACTCTTAATTCAAATGAAGCCCTTGACAATTCTGACTTACTAGAATGTAAATGACTAAGAATTTGTTTCATTTGTAAAGCATTTAGCTTTGCCGTTTTTTCATTTGAAGCTTAGGGATGAACTTGAACCTCAAATCTGCCAGCACACAACTCTATTCATTTTCATACTATGTGTTCATTCCTAACTTGTTTCTCAATTCCTCTTTAACCAAAACCAAAATCAAATGTTTCTTCTCGGTGGGTAAAATGAATACAGAACCAGATCATAGTGATTGTTTTGAGGCTGGGGGAGCAGAATGAACATAAAATCCCTAAACCTCACTGTAGGCAGCTGCAAGAAAAAGGCGGCAATGGAGAAATTAGAATTTTCTAAATCTGGATTTCATGGACTTTGAGTTTTTTAGATGTTTTAAAATTTTTAATGGCATGGTTTTATTTCCTATAGCTTTTCTTTTGTAATATAAAAATACACTTTAATTATTAAAAATATAAATGATAGTTTGGCTAGGTATAGAATTTTTAAATAAAAACCCTTCATCCAAACTTTATAAATGTTGTTCTGTTAACTGTCTTTATCCAACCTTGCAGAAATTTTGAGGCCTCCTTGACTTTTTCCACTGTACTTGTTTTTTCTTTAAGTATTTTAGGATTCTTTTGTTATCCTTGGAATTTAATCCTTTTATCAGAATACATCAAGATATTTGCCAGGTTTAATTAGATTTTTTTCAATAAACTTCACATAAGTTCCCAACTTTAGTTTCAGGAAAATTTTATTCTGTACTATTTTGAATATTGTTTCTAATTTTTTTCTTTATTTTCTAGTCCATGTTTAAGTCATCTTTTCTCTGATCTTTTATTCTTTTGTCATTTTTTTTCCTCCATCCCACTTTCACTCAGATTCAGTCCTCTACCATTTGGTTCTGTACGACTGCAGATTTCTACTCTGCTATTTTTTGCTTTCTCACCTTATTTTTGCAATCTGTTTTGTCCCAATAAAGGTAATATAATTTCAATGAAAATACAATGGAATATCTTGGGAGACTTAAAAAGTCTTCTAAAGTTTTTTATAGGAAAAAGTCTATAAGACTAAATGAGACATTATGGGGAAGGGAGCAGAAAACAGTAGAAATGAAAGGAGAGGAGTCATGCAATAAAAGAAATTAAAAGAAATTTTAAAACTAAGTTAATAAGAACAGAAAGAGTGTTTGCCTATTGCCAAGATAGGCCGGCAAATCAAGGGGGAAGTATAATTTTGTTTATTCTTCAAAAAATATTTTAGGAGAGAAAAGGATTCCACCAATGACAATCAAACTCATAGCTAACCACTTAGGAAAAAATACCACATGAGAACCCTGGTTTACATTTTATAACCTAAACTCTAGATAATCTTTAAAGATGTCATTTTTTAGAACATGCAAAATTATTTGATGTTATAAATATTTAAATATTCATAAGAGAACTTTCAAAGTATTTCACCAAAGGAAAAAAAGCATGAAGACAAAATCTGAGATATTTAACTCTATGTAAATCAACTAGAAAAGTAGGTACCCACAGCAATGAGAAAAGATACAAATAAAAATTGACCACACACACACACACACACACACACACGGGGGAGGGGGCAAGAAAAAAAGGAAATACAAATGGCCAATTAACTTATAAAAAAACTTTTAGCCTCACTATAATCAAACGACTGTAAATCAAACAAAACTCTTAACATGTTCTTAAGCAAGTTTATCACTTGCTTCATAGACCATTTTTACGTATTTTTGAGATGGAAAAAGATTTGAACGGAGAGACTTATAAGACCAGATGCTGGTGGAAGGTGAGGGAGATAGGTAAAGAGAGAACATAATATTAACTAGAATAATGTAACTGTGCCTAGCAATAGTAATATAGCAGGTAGGACTAGACTCCAAGGACAGAAAGCTCACCATGGCCGAATGTAGTCAAAGAAGACATTCAGGAAAACTGGGCCCTTGAATTTGACCTTGAAAAAAGGAAACACCAGTCCAATAAACTTAGATATACTCCAATCTTTCAACCTGCCTCAGGTTTCCAAGATAGACAGGAATTCGAAGGTAACTGAGCCAAGGAAATTAATTCAGTCTAGTTTGCAGGAAAGTATACTTGTGTATCATGCTTTATAATTCAAAAAAGCCAGGTGCAGTGGCTCATGCCTGCAACCCCAGCACTACGGGAGGTCAAGGCAGGCGGATCAGGAGGTCAGGAGATTAAGACCATCCTGGCTAACACAAAGAAAACCTGTGTCTACTAAAAAGACAAAAAATTTAGCCAAGCATGGTGGCATGTGCCTATAGTCCCAGCTACTCAGGAGGCTGAGGCAGGAGAATCACTTGAACCCAGGAGACAGAGGTTACAGTGAGCCAAGATCACGCCACTGCTCTCCAGCCTGGGCGACAGAGCAAAACCCGAAGAAAAAAAAAAAAAAGCCTGGAGAGGTGGAAGAATTTGCCTACAGCCTCACTACTATATATTACTGAAGGGGGTACTTGGGCCTCATCTCATAGGGGAATCCCGCCTTCTTCACCATGCCTGTTGTATATGGAATAAAAATAACCCGCTCCGTGGCTCTACATAGCAGCTGTCCTGGGTTCAAAGAGCAGATGCTCATCCAAATTCAAGTGTGGTTCTGCTAAGGAACAACAACTGATGTTGGATGTAAAATGCTGTCAGACAAGAATTTTCTAGAAGAACTCAGATGCTCTTTTAAACCCCTCAAAAAGCCCTTTGCTGCATCTGGATCCTTTTCTGGCGGGAGAGGAAAAACTTTGTAATAGAAGTATAAAAATTGCTGCCAAAAGAACATCATAGCCATCACAGCATAAATCGGAACACACTTACTTGCGGGCATGCCCTGACCATGGCAGAACTTGCTGTGTTAACTCTTTTCCCATCGAGCCTCCATTTCTCCAGGTAAAAAACTAAAGAGTCAGGTAGGATATGCTCTAAATTCCCATCTAGCTCTGAACTCCACGGGTATCTCAGTTTAAGAAAGCAGCAGACACACACTCAGAAAACAAGAAATAGGGTAAGTGGCTGGACCTCGAATTGTGATAAGAGGTGGCCAAAGGAACCAGGGACTAGAAATGAGAGGACACTGGGGAACATGAGTGATGGGCACCTCCAAATGTCCTGTGTGGCCACAGAGAGGGAAACCAAGGCCAACGGGTGAAAGCCTCAGAGAATCGGAACCTGCTTTAAAAACTGAGCCATCCGGGCAGGGCACAGGGGCTCACATCTGTAATCCCAGCACTTTGGGAGGCCGAGACAGGTGGATCACCTGAAGTCAGGAGTTCAAGACCACCCAGACCAACATGGCGAAACTCCATCTCTACTAAAAATACAAAATTACCCAGGCATAGTGATGCATGCCTGTAATCTCAGCTACTCTGGAGGCTGAGGCAGGAGAATCACTTGAACCCAGAATGCAGAGGTTACAGTGAGCCAAGATCACACCACTGCACTCCAGCCCAGGCAACAAGAGCAAAACTCCATTTCAAAAAAAAAAAAAAAATCCCTGAACCATCCAAAGATAAAACAAGATAAGCAGTTCCTGCAGAAGGGAAAGGGAAGAGAGAGAGAGAAGAAAACACATGTATTGAGCTCCTGTCTTGAGGCAGGCAGGACCTCTGACTCGACACCGTGAACTCTAACTCCCACAGCAACCGTGCCACTTGGGTCTTATCAACTCTGTTTTCCAGGTTACAAAATTGTAGCCCAGAGATAAACCATTTACTCAACATTGGGAGTAGTGAGTTAGTGAATGCACCATCAGAAAGAGGCTGAAGTGGAGGATAAAATACTAGTTTAAGCTTATTTAAGCCTCTCATGTAGCAGGCTGGACAAGAGGCTCTTTTTGACCCCTTCCTGGAAATCTCATGATTCTGTCTATGGTGCTTGGGCGCTGCTTCCCCATCACCATAAAGAAGCCTGTACCTCAAAATGCGGAATGGAAAGAAAAAGGCCCACTGATGGTCCAGCCTCCACCACCATGACAACCGCCATCACCACCACGCTGGGCACTAGCACGCCTGTGAGCCAAGACACTGGCTGCCATTAAATGCAATGACTCTCAAGGTAAGGGAATGACTCTTTGTCATGTCACAGGTGAGGAAACTGAGCCTTGGCAATGCAAATTATTTATAGAAGGTCATCTAGCAAGTAAGTGGCAGAACTCCAGCCCATACCCAGTCTGTCCGACTCCAGAGCTGCAGCTATCTTCAGAATACCCTACTCTCTCCTTAATTCTCCCTGCATGCTGCCATGATGGTGGTATACCTCAGCACAGAATATTCCACGTTTTTCTTTCCATTCTGCATTTTGAGGTACAGGCTTCTTCATGGTGATTGGGAAGCAGTGCCCAAGCATGAAGAAATAGAGGACCAGGTCTTGGAGCAGTTCCTGATCCCATGGCTTATGGTTTGAAGCCATGGGAGCAGAAACTTCTGCATGAAGCTATCACAAATGTTACTTCAGCAGCGCCTGCCCTCCTTGAGTAACTCGATGGAACTTGATGGCATGATGAGAATCCACCTGGTTTCTCAGCTCGCTGTGGCTCTGGAAGGTGGCTCCAGGACACTAGTCCTGCCATCTGGAATCCCCACCCAGAGAAAAGGCAAGATGCTACCTTGCAGAGTGGTAGTTCATTTGAAAGATTCATTCCCCCAGGGCCATATGCCCCACTGCAGGGACACTGGCTTGGCTTGCCTTGCTCGGGAGGTACCGAGGCCATCAGTAACTTTCCCCACACTCAGCACTTTCTCTGCCTCTCTGACTCTTTCAGCTGAGGCTGCAATGTTAAACACGTAGTTTTGTAAATTAATTCTTTGAAAATTCACTCTTGTCAGCTAACTTTTCTCTCTGCAATAAGCCAAGGAAGTCACTTACTAGCAACTGAAATTTCCACTTTCATGTACTCCCGAGGTTTTTAATTTAAGACAGTGTTCCAAAACCTCTATTCAGCAAAACTCCCCAGTTATATACTCAAAAATGTTCACTTAAAATTAATGGGGAAAGTAAGTATCCCATCTTGGACCTGGATAAGAACAGGATCTCAGTGTATCATCTCGGGGAGAGAAAGAAGCCAGAAGATAAATGAGCCTTTAGCTAGCATTCGACTGCAGACAACCTCAGGTTTTGTTTCTTCTCCCCAGTCTCAACTCAGCAGTCATTTATGTCATGAGCTGTCCTGTGCCAAGTTGTGGGTATCAGGGGAGAACTGAGAAGAGCGAAAGACAGCCTCTGCCCTCCAAGAGTGCGCGCTGAATCAGGAAAGGACACACAACCCACACCAGTACAAGGCACGCAGACCTCAGAGGCTCAAGGGCATCCCAGCAGCAATGTGAGGCTGGGAGGCCTGAGTCCTCTGCAAATTTGGACAAGTTACTTCCCTCTCTGAGACTCAACTTATTTAAGAAAAAATTGTAAGTAGAACCAGATTTTCACTAAGATGCCTTCTACCTCCAGCTTTCTAAGAGTCAAGGGTAGCAAATGCTCCAGGATAAAAACCAGTGTTCCTGCAAGGATAAAAAGAGTGGTTTATATCCAGCAGGTCTGGGAAGGGGCTGGGAAGTCAGCGAGCAGGGGCTGCCTCAAGGAGCGGGGAGGATGCTGACAGGTCATGGGTCGGAGAAGACGGCCGGAGACATTCTCATCAAAGAAAAGATTCCCACCACTTCTGCTGCTGCCGAAGGGGAGGGGAAGGAAAAGTAGAGAGGCAGGGAGAGGGAGAGAGGCAGAAAGGAGAAAAGGAAGAAGAAAAAGAGGACATCAAAAGTGGAAGAGGAGCAGCAGAAGCAACACCTAATAATAAAATACGTACATAGCCCTGAACAGTTTAGAGAAGTTCTGCCCACATAGGCTCATTTAACTCAGCCCCATGCTGGGAGGCAGCGTTCAGCAGCTTCACCACCTTCACAGACTCAGAGTTGGCTGCACATCTAGGCACTGGGGGAGCCTGGGTGGGAATTGAGGTCTGATGGCAGTGAGCCCCCATCATATAGCCGTGATCGCAAGCTCAGCATGCTGCCGCCGTGCCAGGGGCTGCCCTGACAAGCTCTGTGCAGGTACCCTCAGCGTGTTCCTGGCTGAACAGTGTCCGAAGGCGAGCAATCCAGAGGCAGTCAAGGATAGCCCTGCTGTGTTCTGCTGCAACCACTGGCGAAGGTTCTCTCCTTGACCAAACTCCAGCCAGGCTCCACTGAGCCCTTTCTCAACAATGCCTTACCCTTGACCTCTAACGATTTAACAAATACAAACCTAGTTTCTCACAACTCAAGGCCACATCTCTAGGATGATTCTAGCCCTGCTAAGATGATCAAGGCTGAGGCAGCTCAAGGCTACCAAAAGAATTCAGTGTGTTCTAGCCAACACCTGCCTCTCAGTCCCCACAAGAGCTGGAGCCTAGACCCCGATAGGTTTCACATGGGCCCATCACCCTGCCTACCTTTTGTAATTTTCACTTCTGACTCCACCAAGCCCCTACTCACCATCTCCACCCCTCTGTCACCTCCCTCTCCTTTTGTTATGCCCTGTCACCTCTGTACAAATCACAGGTGAGTTCAGTTCATGCTGGACTCCTCCCCCTATCGCAATGGTCCGTGACTGAGTAAAATCTGCCCCCACCACTTTACCAGAGTCTGGCTTTGTCTAA
Organism: Cacajao melanocephalus; assembly: GCA_963573385.1. NCBI lineage: Eukaryota > Metazoa > Chordata > Mammalia > Primates > Pitheciidae > Cacajao > Cacajao melanocephalus. The sequence continues at coordinate 18,773 of CAUYLG010062656.1, read as the reverse complement.
CTTTGTCACACCTCAGGACCACTGCTTTCAGTTCTGGTCCCCACATTTCATGAGGAAAATTGCCTGCCTGAAACATTAGAGAATGGAGAGAGTTTTTAAAGCCAGGTAGGTACCTTAAGCACAAGTGCAGGGTCTTGGGTCATTTGCGTGAAGGAGAATAGGGTGCATGCACAGTGCTGTTGCAGAATTATCTAAAGGGTTATTGTATCAACCACTGTCCCAGCTGGAAACAGATGGCTACATCAAATTGGGTTAATTAGAAGAAGGCTTGTCTGAAAAGGGACTATTTGCGATGCTACAGGGTGGGAAAGCCGAAGGACAGGGCAGTAACCTGGAACCAGAAGCAGAGAAGCTGCTACCATGACCAGGCACAGAGGACACAGAAGAAGTTGTTATCAAAACCAGAAGGAAGTCATGGAGAGAGAAACTCTCCTTGAAGAAACAGTGACAGTCAAGGACAAAGCCAATCAGAGGCAATGGAACCCAACGTGGGAGCCCAGGATGCCTGCAGCTGGAATCCTTCTTCTCCCTCCTTTCATTCTTCTAAGACAGTTGTTTGGCCAGGTCCAGCTGCAACTCAGAGTATATAGGACCCCACAGACAAAGAATTCCATATGCATCAGATTCCCAAGGCAGAGAGAGGAGTGAAGAAGGATGAAAAGACAGCCTGGAGAGGCAAATGAAGTTATCAGACACAGCCATCATATGGGAGAACCAGATATGGGCATGAGACCCATGGGGACAGTGGGAGAGGAGGAGGGAAAGAATCAGGACCAAGGAGAAGCCACAAGGGAAGGGGGGAGGGGAGAGGGGAGGGAAGGGGAGGGAAGAGAGGAGGGACGGGAAGGAGAGCAATAGGGGAGGGGAGGGAAGGAGAGGAAGAGGAACAAAGGGAAGGGGAAGGGGAATGGAACAGAGAGGGGAGGGGTAGGAGGAAGGTGGGGAAGCAGAGGGGAGGGGGGAAGGGAGGGGGAGGGGGAAAGGGGAGGGGAGGGGGGAAGGGAGGGGAGAAAGTAACAGTCAAAGAAGGCTGAACTAGGAAGGAATAACTTTCCATAAAGAGTACTGGATCCCAACCATTGAATTTCAAGTCAAGGTTAGAAGATGATGGAGTTAGGAATGCTCTAGATGAAATCCAATGTTAGGTTGGATTAAATGACTCATAAACTTGCTTCTAACTTGATATCCCAACATCTTATATAAAGGAGATTTAAAACGTTTGTTGTTAAACAATTAAGATTTCCTCCAATCTTCTTTCTCAGTCTCCTCCCAAATTAAATATCTGCATTCAGCTTGCCTGGAAGATTATAGAAAATGCTTATTAAGTATGGCACCAGAGTTGAATTTCTGATTAGGCAGAATTTTGAAGTCACTTGAGATTTTTTTTTTCCTTTTGAGACAGAATCTCACTCTGTGGCCCAGGCTGGACTGCAGTGGTGCAATCTCGGCTCACTGTAACCTCCACCTCCCAGGTTCATGTGATTCTCCTGTCTCAGCCTGGTGGGACTACAGGCACACACCACTATGCCTGGCTAATTGTATTTTTAGTAGAGATGGGGTTTCACTGAGTTAGCCAGGATGGTCTTGATCTCCTGACCTCGTGATCCACCCACCTTGATCTCCCAAAGTGCTGGGATTACAGACATGAGCCACTGCACCCAGCTGTCACTTGAGGTTTTTTAAGAAACCTCTGTTGAGTTTATTGTGACAACAGAATGGCCTTGACAAGGAAAGGAAATATTTTCTAATCCAAACAACTTCAAAAGACCACATTCTTCATCACCTTAAGAAGAAGCTACAAGGGAAAGGGAAAAGGGAACGGAAAGGAGGAAATCATGAAATTTGATTGATAATTTCCCCACAGTCTCTCTCAAATGTAGTTACACTTTCCAAATGAGAGAGCATCTAAGAATTAGGTGTTCTTTGTTAACTCTTATGCCTTTGCCCCATAGTTTACCAAATAGTAATGTTTTCCCCTCCCATGTACTAAGAGCTATGGTCAAAGTTAATTAAAACCTAGGGTGGCTGATGCTTCTATTTATTGAATTTCCCAGCAAATGCCTGAAAGAAGGTTAGCAATTGCATAACGACTCGTAGTGTATTTTATATACCAGAGGCAACTCATGTGGGCTTTGTATCAAGTGAATTATACCAGAGTTGTTTTGACTGAGTAATATTTCAGTTAATTCCATTGCCACTAAGTAGTTTACACTTAGAAAATCAAGAAGACCATTTGGAAATGTGTGCATTGAAATCCACCATACATCGGTTACACAATATGCTTTTCATTATTGCACAATGTCTTCAAGAATGGAACTAATAAAGCTGATATTTCATGATGCAGGGTGCAGACTAGCAGTTTGATGTAATGTTTCAGCTCACAGTTTCTTGTATACAAGGAATGGATTAATCTAATCTGTTCAACTGGAGAAAAAGACCACCCAATGTTTAACTGTGGAGGTGAGGTACAAAATATTGGCTCACAACTATTTTCTTCCAGAATGAACATAACTGATTGAGCTATCTCCAAAACAAGCATGACGAAGTCATAAATTGATGAATTCAGTTCCTGTTCTGGGAAAATTATGAATTAATTCAGTTATGTTCAGTAAGCCAAAATGTTATAGTCATTAGGGAATATTTGAAGAGCAGTGGTTTTGATTTCTTTGTTCCTGAATTGTCAGTGGTAAGTGGAAGGCTCGGTGTTACAATAGATCCATGTTGACGGTGCATTAGCAGAGAGCTGTTCACACACAGGCATGCCCTGTGAGACAGGCAGAATGAGCCCTCTCTGTGTCCCCGGAAAAATTATCAAAATGTGGCTCTCAATGCCAGAATTTCACCCAGTCACCAAGAAATCCTCATCCTTCACATAACCTCTCCCATCCAGCGTGGGCTTAAGTACTAAGCTGAATGGGCATCACTTATCTCTTCTTTGCATTCATGCAGCAAAGCCCATTTTCATTTGTACTTTTGTTCAGAAATCATTTATGCCCTGTGCAGGAGGTTTCACAGACCAAATCTCATCTTATCCACATACCAAATCTGCCATGCAGGATGTCACTCCCATTTTTATGGTTATTTGCCTTATTTTCACTCACTCCTCACGGTGCTGGTCTGCATGCTTGCTAATACAACTGAGCACATCTTACAGATGAGGCCAAAACACTCCAAGTAGGAGAGAGGCGTGCCCAAGGTCACCGGGTTAGTAAGTCAAAGCTAGTGTTAAACTCCAGGTTTGTCTGAATGCAAGTTCTCGGATCATCTCCTGTACTAAACTATTTTGTATTGGGTATAGACACTGCAGCCTCCTCAGTACTGTCGCTGGATCCATTTTCTCACTGTCTCCAGCAACAATCATTTTGGAAACGTAACAGGCACTGTCCGGCCAGCATGCTCACACAATACAAACAGCTCATTCTCACTGTGTGCTTACCATGAGCCGGCACTGTTCTGTGTGTTTTCCAGGTTCTTTACGCTGTTTAATTCTCACAACAATCAAGAGGAAAGTTACTAGGGTCATCTTCATGCAACAGATGAGAAAAATGAGCCACAGAGCTAGGAAGCAGCAAAGTTGAGATGCAAACCGAGGTCTGAATCCAGTTTGTGTTTTGGATTTCTACACTAGACTGTTTCAAGGGTTCCTCTGTCAACATCAGGGGAATTTATTGATAATAAGTGATCATTATTTATCATTACTTACTAAATGTCTCCTGCATGCCAGCCTTGGACAGGTCCTGGGCACCCAAGAGTTAATGAGACAATGTGGTCCTTCTACAATTGAAGAAACAAGAACTAAACACAGAGGTACGAAGGAAAACACATAGCAAGCAAAAATGAGGATGCAGAGTGGAGGACAAGCGTCCTTATCAGCCTCAGTGGTCGGAAAATGCTTCATGGAATTTTTTGTTTGTTTTTTGAGACAGGTTCTGTCACCCAGGCTGGGGCACAGTGGCACTATCACAGCTCACTGCACCCTTGACCTCCTGGGCTCAGATGATCCTCCCTCTTCAGTTTCCTGAGTAGCTGTAACAACAGGTACATGCCACCATACCCAGCTAATTATTTATGTTTTGTAGAGACGGGGTCTTGCTATGTTCCCCAGGTCGGTCTCAAACTCCTGGCCTCCCACCTTGGCCTCTAAAGTGCTGGGATTCAGTCATGAGCCACCATGACTGGCCAGTCCGGATCTAATTTGATGAGATTCCACACTGCCAAAAAACAGAACTTACAGGTGAGAACAAAACAGTTGCCCTCCTTCAAAGATCATTTTATCAGCTTGAGTTTGCATCTCTATTTGGACCTTTGCCAGCTATGTGGCTCCAAACATGTTACTTAACTTCTCTAAGAAACCATTTTCCCATCTATAAAAGAGTGAGAACAATAATCACCTCATAGATTGCTGTGATCATTAGAAGTAATGTAGAGAAAGCACGGAACAGATCCCTTGCCACACGGCAGGTCCTGGGCAGGTCCTGGGCAAGCGCTTGTCTTTGCCTTTCTCCTCATCAGCCTGATCAGCCGCACCAGCTCTGGAGCCTGGTATCCTCGGAGCAGGTGTGGAGGGAGTGTTATAGCCCAGCCACTCTCATACCCAGATCTTCTTGGCCAGGCACATGACATGCTCCTAAGTCTCTGAAATAAAACTGATCTGAGGCTGGGTGCAGTGGCTCATGCCTGTAATCCCTGCACTTTGGGAGGCCAAAGCAGGCGGATCACCTGAGGTCAGGAGTTCGAGACCAGCCTGGCTAACATGGTGAAACACCCCCCCACACACACTAAAAATACAAATATTAGCCAGTGGCAGACACCGGCAATCCCAGCTACTTGGGAGGCTGAGGCAGGAGAGTCGCTCAAACCTGGGAGGCGGAGTTTGCAGTGAGCCAAGATTGTGCCATTATACCCCAGCCTGGTCAGCAAGAGCTAAAGTCTCTCCCCCACAAAAAAAAAAAAAAAATTAAAGCAGATCTGAGTGTTAGCTATGAATCCAGTACTGTGTAGGCCAAGTGGGCAAAATAAAGCCATTGATTTTTCAGTAACTGCTCCAAGTCTATCAGTCAGAATAAGGTGGATTTCGCTGCTATAATGAGGAACAATCCCAAACACCCAAGGCTTCAGACAAGAAAGGTTTATTGCTCATTTGTGCTACATGTCATAATGACTGACAGAGCCTCCTTCTTCAGGGACCCAGGCTGAGGGAAGCTTTACTCCCTGCCTCCGCAATGGCTGAGATTAGAGAAAGCAAAATGGTGCATGAAACACTAGTTTTTGAGGGTTCTGTCTACATGCTACTGTCCATGACAGGTCACATGTATCTAATTCCAAGGGAGCAGGAAGTTCAACCCTACCGAGTGCCTGGAAGAACAAGAAATACTCTGAGAACAGCACCCGTGATAACTACCAGGAGTTTGTAAAGGTGTTGTGGGCTAAAGACACCGTGCCTGAGCCACGCTGGAGAGGGGAGATCCCACATGGGGAGGAAACCATCCCCTTCTGAGCAGTGTCAGTGTGGCTGTCCAGCAGGTTCTCTCTCCCCTTTGGCGAAGCACCTCACATTATCCACAGCTTCTCAAACATCACCCCCAAAATAGCCCTAACAGTAAAGAAAGCAGAACTCAGACCTCTGGGCATTTCAGTGCCAAAGAGACCTTCCTCTAGCGAGCAATTTCACAAAGCCTTGTCTTACCCTATGGTTCATGTGGATTTGAAGCCTACTCCACTGCATGTCACTGTGTGTTTTAATATCAAAATCAATGCTTTTGCAAAGTGTGCAATGCTTGTGTTTTTCCGTCACTGCTTCCCCATCACTTCATGTTTCTGGAAAATCTCAGTAACAGATCCCTGACATTCCAAAACATTATTCCTGAAATTTTCACAAATTGCCACAATCCCTAACTCCATCACTTCCTCATTTAGATTGCTTTTCTTTTTCTAGATAAAAATGCTATCTGCCACTCACTCAGAGCCTTGTGTGTCAACCACTTGGCCTGCACTACCTCATTACAGACTCGTATTAGTTTTCTAGGAAACGGACAGCAGGACTGGGGTCTCTACTAACGATTTGGAAGTAGAAACTCGGGGAGGTTCAACGACTTGTCAAAAAACACACAGCAAGCAGCAGAGGGGCAATTTGAATCCAGTTCCAAGCAGCTCTGAATCCTCACCTTTTCCACTGTAATCGTATTCCCTCTTAGCTTCAGCTAAGAAATCAAACTCAGGTCTCCATCAATGCAAAAGCAAACCTCCAGCACCAATTGGTTTCCTCCTTGGTGCAAGATTTTGGCTCTCTTTCAGGAGCAGGCTTCATTGAAAAACATTTTACCACTTTCCAAGGAGTGTTACAGGAGACACTACAACGTAGGTGCTGCACGGATATAGCCTTGATCACTCACTGCGAAGCAGCTCCTTGCCACCCGCCAGCCTCATAGCTACTGGGATTCTAATTTGCAACTTGGAAAGACACAAACCACTACGTGGCATGGGCCTTTGAGGTTCCTGGAGATGAGTCAAACCAGATTATAAAATACAGAAAGAGTCTCCACCCACCTCAGGTCAGGATGACGGGAGGAAAGGGCCACTAAGAAGAAAAGCCATGGGTACAAAAGTTGGCACAGTCTCTTTGATGTCTTACAGCTAAACTCCAAGGCTCCACAGGCCTTTGCTGATCAGCCTCGTGCCCAGTAAACAGGACCCTGCAGGCATTTTCTCAGGCCCAGCTGGGGGAAAACGTCACAATGGAGAATCAGGTCCACCTCTCAACTCTCGTTTCAAAGACAGACAACCTTTCCAAACATTGTTCTCAGTGGCAGAGCCATTACATTTTACATTATTTATTTAAGAGATGGGTCAAGAATGAAATTGTAAGCATAAAGGCAATGAATGTTAAAAACAAAAAAATAAAGAAAAAATAGATTGGGCAAGAGAAAATGCCAAATTCCTATATGTCTTTAAAAAAAAAAATCCCCAAACGGAAGGCCAATGACAACCTAAAGGGGAAAATATTTGTAACATATAGGATAACGTGTCAATGACTTTAGCACACGGTCATTAATACAAATCAATTTAAAATATATGTCCTTTGTCTGAGGAAGAGAACATTTACAGCAGTATAAATCGTCAAGAAGTATTTCTAAAATGTTTATCCTTACTGGCAACCAAAAACACAAATTAAATAAAGGTACTGCTTCTTACCTAGTTGATCTTTATTTTTTTAAGAGAATACTTAGTTGCCCTTGAGAGTACCATAATGCAGGCCCTTTCCCTCAGTGCTGTGGGAGAGTAAATTCCAGGAAAGCAATTTAGCAATATGTATCAAAAGCCCTACTAATGTTGTCTCCTTTGATCCTGTAATTGACTTCTGGGAATCTATCTTAGGAAAATCATCAGAAATGTGGAGAAAGGTTTATATTCACTATAATGTTATTTGTATAACCACAAGAAAGAAAGAAAAAGAAATGAAACCAACCTAAATGGCAGAAATATAAGTAAAAAGGCAGGGTAGGGTTGAATAAAATGTGATGGGAAGATATGATATTTAAAAAGTATTGTATTTTCAAGAATTATTTGAATGACATGGGGAAATGTTCAAAATATATTATCAATCAAAAAGGCAGACTCTAATACCACTGTTTTAAAAGAAAATATTACTGAAACATGTATACACACAGTCGCACACTAATATGCTTATAAAACAGATAAGGAGGAAATAAACCACTAACAGTGATTCTCTGGTGTGTTACAGGTGATTTGTTTTCCTTCTTCATATTTTTCTGCATTTTCCAAATTTTCAAAACATTTATATACATGTATACACACACACACACACATACATTTTTTATAATTAAGAAAACCTTTTTGAAAATAGAATGTGGTAGATTGAAAATTTTGCCACACATTATTTCCCTCCCTGTATCCATACCTGGGGCACTTGGGCAGTGACATACCACACTGATTCTGAGCTTAGCCTGTTGACTTGTTTTGGCCGGTGGATTATGAGCAGTTGTAATGCAAACAGAGGCTTGATGGCACTTACCTGTGAGAGCCTGTCTTAACTTGCTGCTCTTGGAATCCTCCAACCAACCCATGTGAAACAGCCTGGGCTGGTCTGTTGGATGATGAGAGATACATGGCCCAGTTCCCTCATTGCCCCACCCCTAACCTGGCTAACAGAGCTGCCTAACCAACCAGCAGCTGACCACAGACACAACAATCAGCCCAGCCAGATTAGCAGAAAACCACTCAGCTGAGCCCAATCCCAAACGAGCAACCCACAAATCATAAAATGCATTGTTGATATTTTAATCCACAACATTTTGAGGCAGTTTGTTATGCAACAAAAACTAAATTATATAAGGAAAATGTACTCTAGCAGTAAAGTGGAAAAATCCTGGGTTTCTCCTTTGGGTACATTATTTAACCTGTGACTCCATTCTGTTATCTATAATGTGGGAATAACACTGCTTGCTTCACTGGGAAGTTGGAAGAATCAAATGAGTTATGTACATGAAGGCAGCTGACACATAGTAAGGCTAACTAAATGAGATGAATCTGAATTACTCGTCAGTAATTATTGGGAAGAAAGACGCATTTAAGAACCTTAAGAAGAAAGGATGCACAATATACTCATCTCCACGGCTTAGGAGTGGGTTAAAAATATGATATTAGTATTTTTAGAATTTTATTATTATGAATAATGAATAAAGGATAAAGCCTTGGGCTAGAATTTGGGGGCTTGAGTTTTACATCCTGTTATGAACTAAGTGTTGTATCTCCCTTCGAAATTCATATGTTGAAATCTAATCCCCAATGTGATGGTATTTAGTAGTGGGGCCTTTGAGAGGTAATTAGGTTGTGAGGGTGGAACCTTCATAAATGGGTTTAGTGTCCTGTATTAGTCCGTTTTCATGCTGCTAACAAAGACATTCCCTAGACTGGGTAATTTGTAAAGAAAAATAGGTTTAATGTACTCACAGTTCCATATGGCTTGGGAGGCCTCACAATCACAGCAGAAGGTGAAAGACGTGTCTTCTACAGCAGCAGGCAAGAAAGAGCTAAGCGAAAGGGGAAACCCCTTATAAAACCATCAGATCTCGTGAGACTCATTCACTATCACGAGAACAGTATTGGGCAAATCGCCCCCATGATTCAATTGCCTCCCACCGGGTCCCTCCCACAACTCGTGGGAATTATGAAAGCTACAATTCAAGATGAGATTTGGGTGAGGACACAGCCAAACCATATCATGTCATTAAAAGAAGTGGCCAGAGAACTAATTCACTCTATTTTCTCCCTGTGAGTAACAGTGAGAAGTCAGCAGTCCACAACCCAGAAGAGGGCCCTCATCAGAACCCAGCTGTGCTGGCACTTTGATCTCAGACTTCCATCCTCTAGAACTGTGAGAAGTGCACTTTTGTTGAAGCCACCTGTCTATGGTACTTTGTTATAGCAACCTAAACAAACTAAGACATATCCTATTTCTGCCATTGACTTGGAATATGACATAGGGTGTTTTTCCTATTCCAACTTTACAGCAGCTTAATTCCTAAATGGTACTCTTTGGGGTCACAGAGCCAGAGAAGAGTTGAATGCAGAAGGATTTGAGATCTAAGCTTAAAGTCCAGTCTTGTCCTCTGGATGTTCACATAGTCATGCCCATCTGCTTCTCCCGCCATTCACGGCCCACCCACCCCTATTTGCTCAGCACTCCAGCCAAACGGAACAGCTGGCTATCAGGCAGGATGCAGGGCGGTTATACCTTTCTTATGCTGTTGCCTCTGCTTAGAACGCCCTTTTCCACAGCCTACTCACAGCTCCAAGACTTGCCCTGGAAAGACTCCTCTGAGTCCTCAGATTAAATAAGTATCTCTTTCTCTCATGTTCCCACAACCTATTTATCTTAGGTCAGGTTTTCTAGAAGCAAAGGCTAAGACAGGAATCCTTGTGCAATTGATTTATTAAGGGAGTTCTCTCAGGAGGACTCTTAACGAGAGGGAAGCAGAAGAGGGCAGTGGGAAAAGCCAAGCAACGATGTAGGCTCAGCTGAAGTCCATGTGGAGGATGAACAAACCCTCAGAGTCAGCCCACCTGAGGCAAGGTGTATCTGGCCTTCTGTGCGCCCCCTGCTGTCAGTCAGCCGTAGCTGGAAGCCATCCCCAGAGGGAGGACATGGCCTTTCAGGCATTTCCAAAGCAGCACCCATTACCCAAGATGATTCTAAGGGAAGGATGCACTTGCTGAGTGAGCCGTCAGATAAAGGGGCGCTGAGGGCACCGGCACTGTCTCCTATCATCTGCCCTCACACTGCATAGTGCCCTGCGCCCCACAGGACATTCACTCCATTAAGCACAGCCTCTTCAGGATTCTGGATTATCACAGTTTCTGGAGAAACATACAAGAGCAAGGATGTTAGGATGAGCTGCTGCTCCTGCTGCTGGGTGGGTTACCTCTGAAACTCACCATCTCCCTCTTCCACCAGCCATACCACATTTCTCTCCCTAGCAACTGGGTCTCCTGATCTATGTAGATTTTCCTGAGGGAGGTGGGAGTCAGATCTTCACCTGGGGCAGCGGGAACGGGGGAGGGTCTGAGCCCCTGGGTCCCATGTTCTTATTGGGCCATAGCTGTGGAACCTTTCCATTTCCTGTTAGAATTGAGTGTGGGAGTGCCAGGGGTGCCCAAGGGATCGCCTGATGTCCAGTGCATTTCCTCCTGCCCTCACTGTGATGCATTATGAAGCAGTGGGTCGTGTCTCCTTGTGAAGAGCAGGGTTCATTAATCCCACTGAAGTAGTAACTCCTTTTCTTTCCCAGTGATCTTTTGGCCCACGAACCCAAAATGACCAAGCAGCAGGTGTAGCTTTTAGTGGGCTCTTGCTGTATTCGCTGATGGTATTAATATTTCCCCTCTGGGAACCAAGAGCTCTAGATCCTCAGAGCCTAAAGTTGCAGAGACAGGTGCAAATCCCCACGTGATTGCTTGGGGTGATGGGGAGCACAGCCACTGCTGCTTCCATCTTGGAACTCCTGGACCCACCCCTTCCAACTATTCTGCAGTAGGGCTCACTCCAGGGACTACACCTGCTCCATCTTCTCACTCCTCTTTACACAGTCTTTGAGGGTAGGGTTCATTCGTGTTGATCTCTGCACACACATCACTCCCACTGCCCTGCATCAGTAAGGCCACTGATGGAGGAGGTGCTTTCACGTGCCACATATGCCACACCTGTGAGTGGTTTGGCTCATTTTCTGCAAGCAAAATGTCAGGATCATGGTCCTAATACCTAATTAATCATCTCCCTGAACCTCACCTGGATGATGGGTCAGGATGCTAAATTGGGACCAATTCAGGATACTTACAAAAGCAAAATGGCGACCCAATTTGGGTAGTTAAAGAGCTGGCAAAGTTAAAAATATCATAAGCAGTCTATATGTGGTCAGGAAGAAGGAGGGGAACATCAAAGGCCAGGATTTCCAAAGGACCTGATCCCGGTGGAAATTCAGCTTTGAGATTAGGCTCATTTCTCTGCCAGGCCAGGCTCCCATTACTTGGAATCAGGGCAGCGAGACTGTCACCTGGGGTCACAGCAATGCACCAGGTCTCTGTCTCCAGGACCATAGTCTGTCTGGGAGTGGAGGATGGGCTGGGCAGGGGTGTGTATGGAATGTGCTGGACAATGGCCAGCTCCCTGGCCACAGCCAACCCTGAATATCCTGCCTTGGCCAGAAGGGGCCTGGAAAGAAAGCAGACACAGAACAATTGGGAAAGGTCTAAAAACCGCAGGAGTTGGCTGAATACAGCCAAGAGGCCGCCCAGTGATGCAATTCATGGGAGACAAAAAAAAAAAGAAAAGGGAAAAAAAAAAAGAAGAAAAAGAGCCCTCCAATCCTACCCAGGAGCATTCATCATTCAGCGTGACCTTCCAGGAATCTGCTGACAGACACAAAGTGTTTTGTGTGACTTTCTGCCTGGGACCTGGAATGACTGACGCGTCCCAGAGAAGGGGCGGAAGGGAGCTGGATGGAGAGGAGGCTGGGGGAGGCGGGCGGCCTTGGTTCCCTGCAGGGGGTTGTTGGGCACCATCTGCTGGTGGCAAGGGGAACGACACCCTACCTCTGACCCAACAAAGTAAAGCAGTCTTGGGAACCAAGTACTGAGGAGGAAGGGCAAGGGGGAGAGGAATGCAAACACACTTCTCACCTGCTGTGAGCCAGAGGCTTCCACGGATACCTTCTAGTTAGGAAAGAATTGCTATGCCCATCTTACAGATGGGAAACTGAGGTTCAGGGAGGTGATTAATTTCACCAAGGGCAAGCATGGATGAATCTGTTGCCATTGAATGATCATTCCTTGTGCTGAACTCATTCATAGAGGCTGGACTAGTTCCTGGAACATAAATGCTGGCTGAGTGAACGGCTGAATAGGGCTTGAAAAGTGACTTGTGTGTTTGTAGTATGCCTGCCTGAGCCCAACAAAATAGGAAAAAGTCAATGCAAACCGAAAGTGGTGGCTGTGACTGCAGATGGCTCTCCAGAAACGCCCAGTGCGTGACATCCTCCCCGCCTCCCGTTTCATCCGACAAGATTACGAACTACTTCAAAGCCTGGGCTAGGTTTTACTCCCTGTTGACCTCAACCTAGCATTTAGCTGTCCTGGAGGGGCCACAGAAGGAAGAAAGACGATGGAGATGCATAGGCAGGTGCCAGATTTCAAAGAGGCTCAAACCAGTGCAGGGTGACAGGTGACAGGCGACCACTGAAGTTCTGAAGAGCCCTTTGCTATTGTGACAGCTTTACACCAGGCACCCGGTCGTTTCATGTCTCGGTGGAGGACCCTTATCTTCTCAAAGGTCTAGGCACATCAACCTTTTCATGCTGAATTCCATCAACATGTCCATCCGTCCCCTCCTAATCCCACCTCCCGACACACGCACACACATATCCTTCCCCCAAACACAGAAACATACCTATATACCAACACTCCTACACACAGGCAAAAACTGCACCAGTCATCAACTATGCCACCAAAAACATCAACATCCCTAACCACTGAGATTGGTAACGTCTTTGAATCTTTGCAATTAATGCGTCCATTTCCATCATTCCTCCATTCTCTCTGACTGGGAAGAATATTGTCCTCTGGCAAACTCCTGTTCAACCGTCAAGGCCTATCTCCAGCACCACCCCACTCTTTGAAACCTTTCCCTACCCCATGCCATTTACTGTTTCCTTCTCTGACTGCCTGGGGACTATGTTCAGAATTTACAATAACATCTCAAGCATTGTCTTCATGTGTGCATGCGGTAGAGGTAAGTAGTAAGAGTTCATTGAATGAATAAATGGGCGAATGAACACAATTTCTTAAAATCTGCTAAGAAGAAGAAAAGGAATAGGGCCAACTGGAAAGGAAACCTGGCCATCACCAGCCACTGCTTATGAACCACCGTGTGGTTCCCCTTAACTGGGGAATGTAATACTAAGCTTGCAAATAGACATGCCACCAGATTTAACTGGAGCTTGGCAAAGGCAGAGAAGCCAGAAGATCGTATACTGCTGGCTGTGAAATTAAGTTTCAGGCTAGCAAACCCTTGCTCAGCCTTCCAGAACAGATCAGAAACACTCATTGCAAAAGCCAAAAATCACCTTATTTGTGGGAACGCAGAGGCAAGGAAAAATGCTGAGTGTGGATCTCACAGAGAGATTAACTGGCACATCCAAACAGCAAGACCTTCCCTCTGAGACAGCAGAATCCCCATCAGCAGGAGAGATATTTGCACCTTTATTTCTCATTTGTTTATTCACTAACAAAAATGCATAGCATGACTACCAGGTCCCAGGTCCTGTCCTAGGCACTGGAGCTGCAGGAAGGACAAAATGGACCAAATGTCTCATCCACACACGGCTCACACACCAGTGGGGGAAGACAGATAAAACCAGGAAGTAAATCCTAAGCAACACAGGAAGACAGTAAGCCCCATGGGAAAGCTGTAGTACAGCGGGCAAAGGGGCTGAGAAGTGCAGATGACTCTGTGCAGCACTTGGGGAGTACACCCATGGAAGAGATGCATTTCTGGTTCCCTTTGAGGCACTGCTGAATGGCACCTGAGTCAGAGCCATTTATAAAAGCAGTGCCAGGTACAAGATGCCCTCATGGAAGTCTGCACAAGGATTCAAGAGTCAGAGAAAGAGACCTCATATTCTTCCTGAATGGATAAAGGCAGACTTCCTGGAGGAGGTGGCCTGTGAACCAATGTTGGTCAGCAGACCTGGGGTACTGGGTCATTTCAGCCCACAGTCAAAGGCATAGGAGCACATTAGCAGACGTCAGTCCCTGGCAGCATTGCCTAGCCTAGTGTGTTAGTTTTCTAGGGCTCCTGTAACAAATACCACAAGCTAGGTGACCTAAGCAACAGAGATTTATTTACTTCCTCACAGTTCACACCCAGCATCAAAGTGTTGGCAGCGTTGGTTCCTTCTAAGGCCTCTGATATGGTTTGGCTGTGTCCCCACTCAAATCTCATCTTGAATTGTAACTCTCATAATTCCCATGTGTCATGGGAGGAACCCAGTTGGAGATATTTGAATTATGGGGGCGGGTCTTTTTCATGCTGTTCTTGTGATAGTAAGTCTCATGAGATCTGATGGGTTAAAAAACGGACATTTCCCTGCACAAGCTCTCTTTGCCTGTTACCATCCATGTAAAACATGACTTGCTCCTCCTTGCCTCCCAACATGATTGTGAAGCCACCCCAGCCATGTGGAACTAAAGGTCCATTAAACATTTTTTTTTTTTTGAGATAGAGTCTCACTCTGTTGCCCAGGCTGAAATGCAGTGGTGCAATCTTGGCTCACTGCAGCTTCCACCTCCTGGGTTCAAGTGATTCTCCTGCATCAGCCTCTCAAGTAGCTGGGATTACAGGCATGCACCACCATGCCCAGCTAACTTTTTTTTTGTATTTTTAGTAGAGGCGATGTTTCACCATGTTGGCCAGGCTGGTCTTGAACTGCTGACCTCAAGTGATCTGCCTGCCTTAGCCTCCCAAAGTGCTAGGATTACAGGCATGATTACTGTAATCCCAGTAGTATAAATTACCGTACTTGATCCACCACACCAAGCCTAAACTTTTTCTTTCGAGTCTCAGGTATGTCTTTATCATCAGTGTAAAAACAAACTAATACAGCCTCTCTCCATGGTGTGCCGATGGCTCTGACAGCCACCTTCTCCATGTCCCCATTTGACTGCCCCTCTTGCTCACATCCTGGTCTCCCTGTGTATCCCAATTTCCTCCTCTCGCAAGTCATGGGTCAGATGGGATTAAAACCCACCCTAAAGTCCTTCTTTTAATTTAATCACCCTTTTTAAGACCCTGTCCCCAAATGCACTCCTATTCTGTGGAGCTGAGGGTTAGGGTTTCTACCAGTGGATTTTGCAGGGACACAGTTCAGCCCATACATAACACCCAGCTCATCAAGAAATAAGTTCCTGTCCTGGGCCATGGGCTCTCTCTGCAGGGAGATGTGTTCCAGTGAAGCATGTGAATTGGTGCACCCGAGACCATAAGCTCCACCTTATCCTGCAGCCCCTCCCTCAGAGGCTGCTGCACTGCACTCTCCCACGCCCCCCCCCGCCCCGCCACCGTTGGTGCACAGTTGCCCTAGACTATAGATGTCTCCAGGGTTCCCAGCAGGGGCACAGCAAAGCTTCTCCGAATCATCTTTTATCTCAACACAAACAATGCACCTCCCACTCCACAGCCTTGGACCAAAGGGCATGGTCAGGAAAGGTGGGCCAGTCACCATCCTGCTCCACCTCCCTCTCTTCTCTTTCTCATGTGCTTCTGGACATGAAGGGGCAGACTTTCATCTTCCTCATCCCCTCTGGAAGGAACTTCCTCTAAAGCCCAACCTCTGAGCCACAGACTGGTAACAGTCTGCAGCCTGTTAGGAATGGGGCTGCACAGCAGGAGGTGAGTGGCAGGTGAATGAGCATTACCCTCTAAGCTCTGCCTCCTGTCAGATCAGCAGCAGCATTAGATTCTCATAGGAGCACAAACCCTAGTGTGAACTGTGCATGTGAGGGATCTAGGTTGTACACTCCTTATGAAAATCTAAGGCCTGATGATCTGAGGTGGAACAGTTTCATCCTGAAACCATACCCTCAACCCCGGTCCATAGAAAAATTGTCTTCCATGAAACCAGTCCCTAGTGCCAAAAAGGTTGGGGACTGCTGCTCTAAAGCATATTCTCCTGCCTCCCCAGGTTCTAAGCCTCTGCTTTACCGAGGCAGGAACAGTATGTCTGCACTATGGAGACCCTGGGCCTGAGCTGGCCATGGATGGCTTGGATCTAGTGATTTCCAAGGATGAAAACAGAGTGGCTTAATGTTCCAAAAACATTATTCCTATAATAATAATAATAATGGCTCATATCTAGTGATCCCATATATGCCAAGGCAGAGAGCAAAGTGCTTTCCATTTTACCTCATGACATGGTCTGTTTGTTCGTCCCCTCCAAATCGTGTGTTGAAGTGGAATTCTCAGTGTTGGAGGTGGGGCCTAGTGGGAAGTGAATGGATCAGGGGGGTGGATTCCCTCATGCATGGCTTGGGCCATCCCCTTGGTGATGAGTGAGTTCTCGCTCTGAGTTCATATGGGATCTGGTCGTTTAAAAGTGTGTGGCGCCCACCTGGCTCTCTTGCTCCCTTGTTTGCCATGTGACATGCCTGCTCCCACTTCACCTTCTGCCATGATCTTAAGCTTCTTAAGCCCTCCCCAGAAGCAGACGCTGGTGCTGTGCTTCCTGTATCACCTGCAGAGCCATGAGCCAAATAAACCTCTTTTCTTTAGAAATTACCCAGCCTCAGGTATTCCTTTAAAGCAATGAAAAATGGACTAAGACATCTCATTTAATGAAACAACCACATGAGTGCCACTTTACGGAAGAGAAAATGCAGTCATGGTGGTAGAATGCCACACCCAGGTCCGCAGGCCTAGAAAGTGATAGAGAAGCCAGCACATCCTGACTCCAGCACTCACGTACCTCATCACCACAGTTTATGGTTCACAAGTACCTGGAAGCAAGAGATGCAGGACAGTCGTCCAAAGTGATTGTCCCTGTTCCCTGCAGAGGCCATAAGGGATACAATAACATCACACTTCAGTCCTAGAAGTCCCAACCTCCCAGGCCATCCCCGATGCTCATCCCTTCCAACACACATGCTCTAGAGTGATTCGAGCCCCACACCGGCTTCCTCCCAACTTCCATTCTCTCACAGGCACCTTCCGACCACCCATCATTCACCCTGCTCCTTGAATACTTCGGCTCCTGGCCCATTGTGTTCCTGTCCAGCTCTGCTCCTGCCATTGCACATGATGACATCAAAGTTCCTAAGGATGACTCACTCGGTGCCCTCTGTGCCCATGTCTGTCCTGTTCACTGTGAGCCACCTTTGTCCCATCGACCTTGGTCATCCACACCCAAGGGTACATCCTGGACTCTGTACATGACAAGGACTGCACTACTTCTGGCCTCTCAACTTCAGATGGCCCCTAGCTGCCCACTACATCCTTGCTTCCTCTAAATCCCTGGCCCTGGCATTCCCCATGGAATGGAGTGTCATGCTTCAGTGAGGCCAGACCTCTAAGCTCCCTGTGTTCCCAGAGGCAGTCCCATCCCCTGCCCCTTTGGACCCAGCTGTGCTTCTCTGGTCCCTCACTACAGCTACCCCGTTGTGGCCCCTCCATTGTACTGTCCTGGATAAGCCCCAGTCCTGGTTAAATACAACCAGTCACCCTGTCCCTGCCTATCCAGGTTGCTATTACTGAAGAAAGTCCATACAGCAAAGCTTATTAGTTCCCTCTAACCCCATGACCACAAATCTCAGATGGGCACTCAGTTCTTCCCAACAGTCCTGTGATATCATTTTCCCTCTCTAACACAACTGTTTAATTCTTTTCTTCTCCCCACATAAGACCCTTAACCTCTCAACTCTGACTGATTGGGGGAAGCCACCAGAAACACATTCATCTTCCCACGTCTTCCCTCCTGTTACAATGGCAGCGTCCCTGCTCCTATCCAAGGCAGGGCCCTCTTTTATACTGAATAACGATGCCTTTCACCTTCACAAAGACTCTGCTCCCCTCTAATCTCCTCTCTTCCCTTCTTCCTCAAGCTCTCCCTTTCCCCTGGGTCATTATCTCCAGCAGCACACGAGTTCCCATTGCTCCTGTCTTCAGAGAGAAGGCTCGAGAGAAAATCTGGATAAAGCATCCATGAACCTTAACTATGATTCCTTCAACTTTTCTGTAACTTTTTCAATCTTTCCAAATAAAAAGTGGAAATACATGAGAATGGAAAAAATGTTAAGAAATTTTGCCATGGGTTTCACGCTGGACCCTCTCTGACATGTATGAGACATTCTGGTAAACTTTTAAATTACTTTTAAAAATCTCCTTCACCTCCTCCCCCCTTCACCTCCTCCCCCCTTCACCTCCTCCCCCCTTCACCTCCTCCCCCCTTCACCTCCTCCCCCTTCACCTCCTCCCCCCTTCACCTCCTCCCCCCCTTCACCTCCTCCCCCCCTTCACCTCCTCCCCCCTTCACCTACTCCCCCCCTTCACCTCCTCCCCCCTTCACCTCCTCCCCACTTCGCCTCCTCCCCCCCTTCACCTCCTCCCCCCCTTCACTTCCTCCCCCCTTCACCTCCTCCCCCTCTTCACCTCCTCCCCCTCTTCACCTCCTCCCCCGCTTCACCTCCTTCCCGCCTTCACCTCCTCCTCC
>CAUYLG010062655.1:0-37811 GCA_963573385.1 Cacajao melanocephalus | reverse complement strand
GGGAGGGAGGCTGGGGGGAGGCCGGGGGGGTGGAGGGAGGCCAGGGGAGGGTGGTGGGGGAAGGAGGCTGGGGGAGGGAGGCCGGGGGAGGGAGGTGGGGTAGGGCAGGCTGGGGAGGGAGGCCGGGGGAGGGAGGCTGGGGGGAGGCCGGGGGAGGGAGGTGGGGGGAGGGCAGCCCGGGGAGGCCTGGGGAGGGAGGCCTGGGCAGGACGGTCAGCAGAGGGCAGCCTAGAGAGGGCATCTGCCCTGCACCCACACACCCCCTAGTGGGCAGCACCCAAGGCTGCTGGCTGCACACAAAGCCCCAAGCATTGGCCTCCTCCAGGGGTGAATGGGGCGACCTCAAGGCAGCCCTAGCTGCAGAGGGACAGGCCAACAACTCCCAGCACCTGTGAGGCAGGTCCACTCACAGAACCCAAGGGCAGCCAGCAGCACCAGAGGAAACGGGTTGGCAGAGCAGGCTCCCAGGCCACCTGAGCTGCCGCGGGAGTCACGTCTGGAGTTCCCTGAGCTGATGCGTCCTACGCAAGCAAGACTGCCAGCAGCCCAGACACACAGCTGTCCACCTTCTTCCTCCCGTAGCTTGGAGGGGCTGTTCTGAGCAGCCCAGAGGGAGGGGCCTGGCAGACCACACCAGGGACTGCGTCCCCACTTCAGGCTGCATCATGGTGGGGGTGGGGGCACTTGGAGCCTCCCAGGGGAGGGGCCTCCCGCCTCCAAGGGGCCCGGGAGGCTTGGCAGGTTCCGCCTCTTTGCCCCTGAACAAAAGTGCCTGGACCCAGCCTGGAATCAGCCTTTAGAAAACCCATGACAGGGGTGAACCCCTCTGGGGTTCTGGGGAATGTCAAGCATTTTTAACAGAACAATGGCAAAAAAGTCCTGCGGCCAGCAGTCTCCACTCCCCCAGACACAGCTACGCAGACAGGAATGCTAATGTGTTCTGTAAATACCAGCTGAGATTTCGATTTCTGACCAAGAAATCTTTCTAATCTACTGATAGTTAAATAGTAGACAAGCAGAGATTATTAACTAGAGCCACATTTGAGTACAGAACATTATTCTGCGCTTCTGATGAACTGCTTTCAGATTTGGGAACTTCACAGCAAGGCAGCCGGGCAGCATGGCGCGTCATCCAGCGAGCCCTGCGGCCTCCCCTGCTGCCGTGTGGCTGTGGGACGCAGGTCTCTCCTGAGGGAGGCCCAGGTGTGCCTCCTCCACGACCTCTTTCCCTTTTCACCTGGACACACAGATGCCGTGGCTCTGGGGAAGGCAGAGCCACCGGTGGGAAGAGGCCTGGGTCTCTACATGGCCCACAGGAAAGAGCAGCCTGCAGGGCACACACCTGCCACGATTGTGTGAGCAAGAAATGAATGACTGTCCTGCCATTACCTTAATTCATTGGCATTTTAATGCTATTGAACCCGCCACAAGTCACTCTAATGAACTTCCACCCTTCAGAGTAAAGCGTGTTAGGCCAACACCTGCCTGCGTGCACCCCCTTAAAGCTGGTCACTGGACTGCGGCCACTTCCTTATGAACGACTTCCCTCAGCGCCTGTCCCCACTGGACAGAAAGGAAAAGCCCTCCCTGGACTCTCACCTTTCCTGCCTGCCCGGCCTCATTCCAGGCCAGCCAGGGAGGTCTGCAGATGGCAGTTTCAAAGGGGCTGCGATTCCTTCCAGCTGTTACCACTCCCCTGGGCCACACACCTGCTTGTGTCCACAACACCAACAGCCTCCGACCCTCTCTCCTGCCCCCTTTCTCTCCTCTGCATCTCCACGGCCTGCGGTGTGCTGGGTTAGTGACGAATGGTCCTGGCCCTAGCTAGCTCAGCCCCGTCCCCTTGCCCAGAAACCTGCAGGAGGCCCTGCCAGCCAGCTCACCCTGCAGCACGCGAGGGCGACCTACCGGCATCGTCACACACACGGGGCGTCCACTCCGGATCACACAGGGCGCTCAGTGCAGGGGACAGACACAGAAGGGCGGTGTCGGTGCTGCATCGGGGGCAGCAGCGGCTCATGAAACCCCTCTCCACAGCTCTCCACTGCACCCCACTTAACTGAGCTTTAAGGCATTGCCCAGTGCGTCCTCCACCCGCCACCTCTCTGTGTGGCGCCCCGCTACTTGTGGTGCAGGCTGATTCCCCCACTGCCAGCAGGTTCTACTGAGGACACCTGACCCCTGCCCTCCTAGGCCTCCTCTCCATGGAGCCTCCCAGCCAGCCCCCGCCTCTTCCTCCTCCTCTTATTTCTGTCCCGAGGACACAGGTTTCCACAGCAGCGGAAGTGAAGGGTGGTGATGCCCGCACCCAGGACAGAGAGGCTGACTCGATGACTGAGCTCAGCGGTTTGCAGCCAGCACTCGGAAAGCCGGCAGGGACCCCACGTCTTCTGAGTCAGTGCTGTGGCCGACACCAGATCTCCTCACTCCCGGCAGCCCTCTGTGGTCAAACGGGAAGGGCAGGGCACCACGTGGGGCGAGGACATCATTTAATCTCCACCCCTCTGATGAGAATGAAAACTCGTACAAACACTGTTCAAGGCGCCACGGCAGAGAACGAAGCCTGGATGCCGCAGGTGCGTGTGCGCGAGGCGAGCAGGTGGGCTCCCGCCCAGACCCGCCCCCGACCTCCACCTCACAACAGAGTTGGCTTTTAGGGTTTATCTCCAACTTCTGTTAATTGGCATTTGCATACTTATAATTTGCATCACAGTTATTTAAACCAATATATTCTTGATCGGGTTTATTGTAAGTAGAACTCTTTCCCCAAGAAACAAGATGGAGTTTCTGGAGGATGCCTCACTGACACGCATTGGGTTTTGGTGAAGTCCCCAGTTCTTCCACAACTCCTCAGCACCCTGGCCATTTCTGCAAAGTCATGGTATTCTGGCTGCCTCTTCTCTTACCCCAGACTTTGGAAGCTTCCTTGTTTTTTGTTACAAACTGAAAGATGTCTTTGGTTTTATCTTCCCAGTGAATACAAGATGCTACCTCAGAATTACACAGGGATTTGTGAAGGTATTCAAGTAGTCAGGGCTTCTTCCTGCCTTTTCGTCCTCTTGCTGGAGAACAGCAGGTTGTACCAGCTGGTTTTCAGTTATGCTCTGCAGTGGCTGACGAACATTTGCTTCAAAACAGAAGTCCACAGCCCTGCTATTACAGTTCTCCGAACGTAAGAAGGCTCCTCTGTAGGCAACACTCATAGCCGCTGGAATTTCCTCTGACATGAAGACGACAGTTGTGAAAGACAGGAAATTTTTGTCATCAGGGGAGTCCTGAGGATCTAAAGTGGCATGTTGCCTCAGTACCTCAAAAGCATCTTCAAATGCTTGACCCAGCTTGTCTTGTTCAATCCAAGTCATGCTTCATGAATAAACTGATGATCAGTACGATTAACTGCGGAGGCGGAGAAGCCCAGCGTGGAGGTACCAAATCTGGCGACAGCCTTCTTGCTGGTGGAGACTGTGGCAGAGCCCTGAGGCTGTGCAGGACATCAAACAGCAAGGCGGCGGAGCATGCTCGTTTTCTCCGTGTTTTACTGTAAAGATATTCCCATATACTGACAAGGGAGCTGGAGCAGGTAGGGACAAGGGCATTTCAGGGACCACCTGCAGAAGCTGGAGCTGCCTTCTCTCCAAGGGAATCTCACACAGGGACAGGAAAGAGTTACAGGGAGACTGAGATGGGAAGCAGGTCCAGAGAGAGACGGACCAAGCTGGACGAGAAGACATCAGGAGAGGGCAACAGGTGAGAACGCAGGACCAAGTAGGGCAAAGCCGTGGGGGGTTCTGGGAGAAGGCCGGGTTCTCCCACCTGGCACGCACCACCTTCCTTGTTCAAGTGACATGATGGTTCCCACACGTGCCCCTCCTGGCTCCACCATCTGGCTGGCAGTTCACATAACTTAGTTATGTTTTATAGATTCTTATTCAATGGTATTGGGATCATTTTATTTTTAAAATGTTATTCACAAAACTGTCCATTTTCTACCTATTTCAAACCATGTCACAATTTAGTTTCCCACTATGCCCTCACATGCACAGACATTGCATCTATCCATCTGTTCTGAAACACTTTCAGGGCTCCTACATGGGGAAATACCAACATGGGTGCCATACATATCAAGCCCCCAGGAGTCCGAGGCACTGAGATGGTCCATGGGGATCCCAAAGGCCTGCCATGTGCTTACACGCTCTGGGGCTACTATCTTTCATGACTCCGGAAACAAAGCTCCCTGTGACCTCTACCCTCCCTAGGTAGAGGTACCGAATTTTAGGCTCAATCAAAGGAGAGGGCAAAGCTGATGCAGAAAGACCTTTAGGCCACCGGAGTCCTGGGCAGAGAAAGTTCCCAGCTTGAGGTCTGGAGCTCTCCGAGGTCCTGATGTGGGCAGAGCCTCCAGCCAGTCCTTGCCTCACTGGTTTATTTGTCCGCCTGATATTTACAGAACAGTTACTGTGTGCTGGGTTCTGTGAGGGTGTTGTGTATACAGAGAGAAACAGCTCAGACCCAGCCCCCACCTCCTCTGTTCCGCTTACAGTCTAGGGGGAACCTTGTTCAATCTGGGTCTTTCCTTCTGAATCTGCCCATACCAGAGGTTAGCCAGAGATTGTGCTCAAACACTGTTAGTTATCTAGGGCCACCCTAACAAGATAGCACAGATTTGGTGTTTCAAAGAACAGAAGCGTATTTTCTCACAGTTCTGGAGGCCAGAAGTCCAATATGAAGGTGCCAGCAGAATTGGGGTCTCCTGAGGCCCCTCCCCTTGGCTTGCAAATGACCACCTCTTGCAATATCCTCACACAGTCTTCTGTGTGGCCCCTGGTGTCCCTTCCTCTTATAAGGATGACAGTCCTATTGGATCAGGGCCAACCTTATGACCTTATGCACCCTTAATTACCCATAGGGCTGTGGAGGCCCCACAGGGTCGTGGGGTGTCCCTTATGCTGTGCTGAGGTGCAGGATCCGAGAAGTAAAGAGACAGGACACTTAAGAACTGGTGAAGAGCATCTGGACTTGGGGGACCACGCCACCTGTGAGTGGAGATCGGCAAGGGCCCCCCCAGTACCCTGAAGCATCTGTATTTATTAGGTAGAATTAGGGGGCAGGGTCATAGTGAGGTCATCATTTATAGGCTTAGTAATAGGGCATACATAATCACATCAGTCACAAGCAAGGGGGCACCCCATTACGTGACTTGTGCAGAGAGGTGGGCCACGCCCAGTAGGGCGCCGTGCCGTGCGCAGTAGCAGAAAGTCCTGTACAGAAAAGGGGTCCACCCCCATTAAGTCACCAACACAAGGAGGTGGGCTGTGTGCAGCAGGTGTCCTGCGCAGCACTTCTTATCTGGGGCTGGAGACTTCAAAGGGTTTCTAATAGAAGGATACTGTAAGCCACTGCAGTGGGAGCTGACAGACGTGTGCTCTTCTCTTAAGTATTTATGGGAGGATGATTTGAGTGAGCACAGAAGCAAGAAAAGATGGACAGGGTGTACAGCCGCCGTGACTGCTCACACCAGAGGGGTTCTCCTCCCTCGGTGACTTCCAGGATCTCAGGCCTGAGGCCGACTTTCCACAGGAACTGGATGCAAAGTACTACGACTCCTTCATCAGGAGGAGAGGCTCTTGCTCCAAGCCTGCCGTACAGCGTATGCTCTTTCAGGCAGGGACGCCACCGCCTGGGTCTTTGGTTCTTGTCCTGGTCTGGCTGTTTTCCATGTGCTGCTTCTGTTCTGTGACTGCTCTAGGCATTCCTCCTACTACAAACTACTGTATGGTTATATGGAAGGATTCTATAAATCAGCACTGAATGTGTCAGTACAGCTCCGACTACAATACCTATATGATTATATAGAAAGATTATACAGAACTAAGTAGATATAAGTATTAAGTATGATTGATTATATAAGCTGGATATATATAAGCAGTAAGTTATACTTCAAGCACTAATTCTATAAACGAATATACGATTATATCTAAAGGATTATATAAAGGAAATAGCTGAGTAATAACACTATAAACTAAGATATTCAGGCACTAATTGTGCCTGGGGTCTGGACAGTTCTCCTTCCTCGGTGTCCCCCGGGGGTGTTACCCACAACTTTGGATTGCCCTGGCCAGGAGGAGGGGTCCATTCAGATGGGGTGGGGCCTTATAATTTTATTAATTTATTCATTCATTTTGACACGGAGTTTCGCTCTTGTTGCCCAAGCTGAAGTGCAATGGCGTGATCTCGGCTCACCACAACCTCTGCCTCCTGGTTCAAGCGATTCTCCTTCCTCAGCCTCCCCAATAGCTGGGATTACAGGCATGTGCCACCATGCCCAGCTAATTTTGTATTTTTAATAGAGACAGGGTTTCTCCATGTTGGTCAGGCTGGTCTTGAACTCCCAACCTCAAGTGATCTGGGTGATCTGCTTGCCTCTGCCTCCCAAAGTTCTGAGATTACAGAGGTGAGCCATTACACCTGGCCAAGAATTTTATTTTTGCTTTACAATTCTATGTAGAGAACACTGGAAACCACTTGAATTACTACATCTTGAAAAAAAAATTCACATTGTAGAAGAGGTTTGTAGATTAACACAGGTGAATGCCAAAGCCATAGAATATCTAAATTTCTTTGAGGAATTTGAAAGAACTCTGAGGTATATGCCTTGTGGACAAGAGAGACAGAAAAATGGGACAGAGGATGAGATAGCTGGGAGAATGGATAGCTGATCAGATCTATAGCTGTGCCCAGAGTGCTTAATAATGGATTCGCGTCCACAGGGAAGAAAGTCTCAGGTGCCACTGATAAAAGACTATGTCCTTGGCTCTCGGTCCATTCAACATCTGGGTAGGCAACTGGGTGAAAATTCAGAGAAAACCTTAGGAACTCTGAGGATGAAAAAAGTTAGCATTCATGGAAGGAGGCAATGAAGAACATAAAAGGCTGGAATAACGCTATGAAATAATGAGAATAACTGTAGTATCCTGAACTGGGACATAGGACACAGGACTGAGGTGGAAGGCGAGGAAGACCCAGGGATCACAGTTGCCCAAAGCTGGCATTTCCCAATTCCGGGGATTTGTAGGTTTCGGCTACAAGCACTCCAGGCTCCGCTGTAGAACTGCGCCCAGCACGAAGGCAGTGCTGTCTCAGGAGGGAGGCTGGGCTGCGCGACCACCACATGGGCCCGGCAGGGAGGCGCCCAGTGTTCCCCGCACGGGGGCGGGGGCGCAGGTTAAACCCAGAGGGAAGCTTTTGAGGGCGGAAGAGACGACGGAGAACGCCGCACGCTGCGCTTCTCACCCGAATTGTGTCTTGTTTCTTTTTTTTTTTTGAAATGGAGTTTTGCTCTTGTTGCCCAGGCTGGAGCACAATGTGCGATCTCGGCTCACTGCAACCTCCGCCTCAAGCGATTCTTCTGCCTCAGTCTCCCGAGTAGCTGGGATTACGGGCTTGCGCTAATTTTGTATTTTTAGCAGAGTCGGGGGTGTCTCCATGTTGGTCAGGCTGGTCTCGAACTTCCGATCTCAGGTGATCCGCCCGCCTCAGCCTGCCAAAGTGCTGAGATTACAGGCGTGAGCCACCACGCCCGGGCTGCGTTTTTCTTTCCTTTTTTGGCAGAGTCTGGCGGTCGACGGGCTGGAGTGCAGTGATCTCGGCTCCCTGCGGCCCCGCCCTCCCGGGCCCAGGCGATCCTCCCGCCTCAGCCCCCGAGCAGCTGGGCGCACAGGAGCCCGCCGCCACTCCCGGCTGTTTGTGTTCGTAGTTTTTGTGGGGATGAAGTTTCGCCACGCTGCCCAGGCTGGTCCGAACTGCCGGGCTCAACAGCTCCGCCCGCCCCCGCCCAGAGCTTTCGACTGTTAGCGTGAATCACGCTCGCGTCAAACCTTCTTTCTATACACGAACGGAAAGGCAAACTCGGTCTCTGCTCCATCACTTCCTGTTCCGGTCACGGCGCTGGACGTTTTCTCCAAGCGCCTTCCTCACACCGCGCAGGCAGCCGGCGCGCGACCTCCCGCCTCCCGCAGGCGCCCCTGACCGCGCAGGCCCCGCGGCTGCCAGGGCGTTGCCCGGCAACTGGGCTGCGAGGGGATTGGCCGCGCGGGACCCCGTGACCCCGCCGGAGACGACGCGTTTCCTGCGCCCCCGGAAGTGGCGGTGGCGCCAGGTCCTGCCCCCGGCACACACGGAAGCGGCGTCGCCCCGAGCCATCTCCCGTGGCCGCCGGCGCCTCAGCCCAGACGCGCGCCTCGGCCCATGGCCGCCTACTCCTACCGCGCCGGCCCCGGGGCCGGCCCCGGCCCTGCTGCGGGCGCGGCGCTGCCGGACCAGAGCTTCCTGTGGAACGTCTTCCAGAGGTGCGGCCTGGCACCGCCCCGGAACCTGCCGCCTCCGCCTCTGCTGCGGCCGCCCGGATCCCTGCCCCGACCCCCGCGGCCGCTCCCGTCCCATGCTCCGGTCCCCGCGGCCGCACCCGTCTCATGCCCCGACCCCCGCGGCCGCCCCCGTCCCATGCTGGGTCCCCGCGGCCGCCCCCGTCCCTTGCCCCGACCCCCGCGGCCGCCCCCGTCCCCTGCCCGGTCCCTGGCCCGTGCCTCGGGCCGTTCCCGAGGTGCAGAGTCCCACTGCAGCCCCGAGGTCGCGGCCCCAGGCTTCCGGGCTAGGCCCGTTTTCTTCCCCGAGAGCCGCCCGGTGGACGGTCTCCGGGGGCGCTTGTTTAGGGAAAGCAGAAACAGACTGCCTGGGCGCTGTTAAAATGTCGGCAGCCAAGGAAGAAGCTGAGATCCGGCGTCTGCTCGGGGCAGGGGACCTTTACGACGGCGACTCTGTCCCTGGTCTCCTTTCCTCTGATTGAACGCATGGCCAGGGAATGGCTGAGTTGTCTGAGAATTTTTTTGTGAAATAGGGAAAGTGGTGGCGTATGAATTACCATAGGCCAGGAGAGGAAGGAAGGGGACTGAGGTGCGGAAAGGGAAGCGGTGAGGACCCCTTAGGGGAAGGCCACGCTTGGGCTTCGGCTCCTGGGGCACTTCCTTTATCCCCCGTACTCCTCAGCAGGATGCGAGAGGCGGAGGTTCCAGGAGGGAGCCTTCCAGACCCAGTGCAGGGCTGACAGGAGACGTTCGTTTGCTTTTTCTGCACTTGGGATCACCAGCTTATTTGGCGTTCTTGATGTCGTAGGGTTGATAAAGACAGGAGTGGAGTGATATCGGACAGCGAGCTTCAGCAAGCACTCTCCAACGGTGAGTGGACCCGTGGGACCTGGGCCTCCGGACCAAGAAGCCGCGAGCCTGCTGTGCTCTCTGGAGTTGATTTTCCAAGGACAAAAAAAGCCATTAGAACATATTATTACTGCTTCATGGTGGAGATGCTTCTGCTTTATTTTGAGTGCCTCACCGAGTCCGCTAACAACTGCGTGCATGAGCCCAGGGAAAGGCTTCTTGAGAAATGAAAACTAGCTTGTGGGTTTTAGGAAGGGGGTGGGAAGATTAGCTCTCTACAGCAGAAACCCTTTTGGTAAGTTGGAGGTCCTTGAATTTCCTCGGTGACTGCATCTTGGTGATTTCTCTGTATAGACCTTCGAGGGCACCGAGGGGTTACCAGGCGGCCTGGGAGGTGATTGTTGGAGGGCTTGGGGAACTCAAGCAGCACTTGTGTGGGAATGTGACTGTTGCAGGAAATGCAGATACCGGGACTGGATTCCTGGGGAAAGGACTGGGGGTGTTGGAGGTGCTGGCAAGGGATTATGGGGAGGTGTTCTCATCAGTGTGGGAATACTGGGCGTTCGGGCAGGGAATCTGGGTCCTTGCATCTGGGGGCTCTCTGGAGTTACCTTCTTGCCAGTTTCGGCTCAATTGATCCCCCTCCCCTGCAGTACCATTAGACACATTTTACTTCATTGAACTCCTGACTGCCTGTTTCTGTCATCCCTCAGCTGCCGTCATCTTTTCCGATCCTGTGTATAGTTTATCTTTCCAGATCCGTGCTATTTAAGCTGGAAAAGGGGTCAGATTTGAGATGTGAAAATGTTGAGAGGCTCCTCTTTATTAGTGGGAAGTATCTGACGTTTCCAGAGACTGGACCGGGGCGCGGGGAGCATCGTGGCTGCTGGGCGCTGCCTCACTGTGACTGTGCTGGGGGCAGGAGGGGCTGGATTCAGCTTCACTGCCTGTTGATTTGTGAGGATTTGCGTTTTCAGAGGAACATGTCTACCTTATATTCTGACATCAGTTCCTCGTGTGACGTGTGGGCTACGGATGCTGGTGTATTATTTCACGTGCATTTACGTAGATTGCTTGCAGGGAATTAAGAAATTCTGTTATCTCTGCACTAGTGATTGTGCTTTCTTGATTTTTCTCTTTTCATTATTCTTAAATACCCCTTTTTTTATTTGCACCTTTGACAGTTCATTTGTACTTGGGTTAAGTGCAGGACAGGGCTACTAGAAAAAGGTGTCAAGAGAACCTGGAATCTAGTGGGCTGCAGTTTGGCAGATCATAGCTTAAACCGTCCTAAATGTTGACCACAATGGATGCAGGTGGCTCTGTGTGTCACATCACATGTTAAATACAGTCAGATGATCACCCACGCTCACGTGGCTCATCACCGGTGATCTGAGTCCCACGGAGTGCCTTCTTCAGAGGCCATGTCTCAGAGACGTTCATTTTGAGAGGTTTTCCAGTGAGTGATGCAAGATTTATGATCCATTTTAGCAGCCTGCTTTTTATCCATTTGCTCAGATTTTCAGAGTACTGACCAGTTTTAAGTTTTGTGTTAAGCTTGCTCAACTAGGAGTGGTGGTCAAATACTGGACCTCGTTAGCGTGATGGCCTGCCCACCTTGGCAGGCTCCAGTGGGGGGCTTTGGGGCCTGCCTGGATTCCAGTCCTGGCTCTGCCAGTTTTGTATCGTCACCGTTACTGGGAGGGAATATTGAGGACAAGCATGTGAGGTGCTCCCCAGGATTCCTGGCACGGAGCGAGTGCTCAGTGATGGTCAGCTGTAATTTGTACTAGTAGCTAATACACTACCACTGTTTGTGGCTAACAAGCCAGCTCAAATCTTTGATGGTGGTGATGGTTTCCACTTTTCTGAGTACTCACTGGGCCGGGCACTTAACCCTAATCCAAGGTCAGCGTTACTGTTTGGGGGTGGGGAGAGGAGACACCCTTGCCCTGACTTGTTTGTTTTGGTTCCTGTATTTTAACCAGAGGGTCAGTCCTGCCTCAGTTCAGCTGGTCCTTAAAGCATATAGCTCTTTATTTAACCATTAGCAAGTATCTGTCAGAACATAATCTTGATCTCAGCTGCTACTAAATGTCTTCCGGGAGCCTGCTTGAGAGAGAGAATGGCCTGAAGGGTTCTGAGTCCACCATTTCAGAGATACTTTGAAATCAGTGTTTGGCTTAACCCAAGCTGTGTATTGGGACCCTCTCACCGTGGTCCCAGTGGAGTCACTTTTTTTTTTTGAGATGGAGTCTCGCTCTGTTGCCCAGGCTGAAGTGTAGTGGCACGATCTCATCTCATGGCAACCTCTGCCTTCTGGGTTTAAATGATTCTCCTACCTCAGCCTCCTGAGTAGCTGGGATTGCGGGTGCACGCCACCACGACCAGCTGTTTTTTGCATTTTTAGTGGAGACACGTTTCACTATGTTGTTCAGGCTGATCTCGAACTCCTGACCTCATGATCTGCCTGCCTTGGCCTCCCAAAGTGCTGGGATTTTAGGCGTGAGCCACTGCCTCGAGTCTCTGGAGTCAGTTTTCTCAAGCCTCCTCCTTTGCCTTGGGCTCTGAGCTTCCTCTTCCTTTCATCTCTGTGGAATGAAGCCCCACCTGCCCTTCAGGATGCAAAGCTTTCTTCTCTAAAGTGCGTGGGGGCCAGGTGATGTCCCAACACTTTGGGAGGCCGAGGCAGGAGGATTGCTTGAGCCCAGGAGTTTGCGACCAGCCTGGGCAACATTGTGAGACTCTTTCTTGAATTGCCTTGGGAGGTCTCCACAGCTTGTGCTGGGGGCATGTGGCCCCATGAAGCCTGTAGTCACTGTGGACCCTGAGAGACGCTGGCTGTGTGGCTCACACGCCTGCTGCGGGGCAGCCCCGGGAGATGGCCGCCTTGTTTCTCCCTGGAGCTGGAGCTGCACGTGTTCTCAGCAGCTGTGGTAGCTGTTCTGTTTGCATCTTATAAACTCTTTACCTGATTACATTTTCCTCTTCAATTTCGCTGCTAAAAAATTTAAAGTCAGATATGTGGCTCCCCAGTAATGAGAGTTTAGAATTTTTGAGGTAAACTTATGACATGGTCTTAACTCTTCACTTCCTCCTCAGCCAACGCAATTAACAGGTACTTTATTTTGCAGTACTGTGAATGTCTTTCATGTTTCCAGAATTCCTTCTGAAATGAGGTGGGTTGCTAGTGAGTACAGGTTTCTGGTCTTTCTCACAGCCTCAGGCAGTGGGCTGCGGTGCTGTCCGTGCTCCCCTTCCGGGTTGCGTGTGGTAGCTCTCCAGCTGCAGGGCTGCGATCTGAAGCCTGATGTCGTACGCCATGTTTCTCTCCTGTTCTCTGCCTTTCTGGGTTGCCTGTGGTAGCTCTTGTGATCTGAAGCCTGATTTCGTACACCACAATTCCCTCGTGTGCTATGGTTTCTCACATGTGAGCATACACCCTGTGACCCTGTGTTTTCCCACCACACCTCTGCCTGTTGGCATCCTACTGGATGTCTCAGCCCAGCCATTCTGTTCCGAAGATGCCCTCTTCCCCCACCCCTTTGCTTTGAGCTCTTAGCTTCTACTGCCTTTCATCTTTGTAGGATGAAGCCCCACCCGCCCTTTAGGATGCCAGCCTTGGCAACATTGTAAGACCGTGTTTCTACAAAAAGTAAACAATATTAGCCAATAGTGGTGGTGTACGCCTATAGTCCTAGCTACTCGGGAGGCTGAGATGGGAAGATCGCTTGAGCCTGGGAGGTTGAGGCTGCACTGAGCTGAGATCAGGCCCCTGTACCCCAGCCAGGGAGACAGCGAAACCCTGGCTCGGGGTGTACAGTGACGACAGGCTTCGTGAACGCACGCTGCTCCTGCGGTGGGGTCATCAGCGTTGTTGTTTTCTCCGACACGCCTTTGAGTTCCCGCTCACTACTAGATTATGAGCTGTGTGAGGGAAGGGTCGCAGTTGTGCTGTATGAACAGGCACGCAAGATTTGGCCTTGGATAGAGACGTGGCAGATTGCTTCCTTCCCTCTGAATTTCTTTAAAAAAATTTAGAGATGGAATCTCACTGCCTTGCCCAGGCTGGTCCCAAACTCTTAGGCTCAAGCGATCCTCCCGCCTCAGCCTCAGCCTATACTAATATGAATTCCTATGTGAATATGATTGAGATTAGTTTGACTTCTATAATAATTGTTCTCTCAGAATTGGGCTTCTGTTTGGATAGTAGAACTAAATCAGGCTATTTCAAGAAATTAATTAACATAATACTGACAGAAAAACTGAAGTTACAAAACGGCCTGGTTTCTCATTTCAGTTAAATGTGTGCTTCTGAGTACTCGTGTTAAAATCTGGGTGAAGCTGTACTGAGAAGGTATTAGTGGCTTGTACATTGCTTCCTTCATGAGACTGGTTTGCACAGGAGAGCTGTTAAAAATTACTGCTCTCAGGGAGGGCTGCGGTTAACAGGTATGAGGAAAGGAGGCTGTTCTCTGCCCTTCTTTGTACAAAAAATGTTACAAACTATCTTGAGTTTGATCCCTTTTCGGGTGTTTGGCTTTTTTTTTTTTTTTTTTAACATTTACATATTTCTTGGAATTACAAGAAATTACCTTTTCTTAAGTCTGTGCTTCTGAAGTAGGTTTGCCTTAATATAACTATAACATTGCTATATTTTTAAGGGGCATTTTTGAAACTGTACTTTTAAAAATAATAATTCTTACATTCTTTTGAAGGTCGTTTTTTTTTTTTTTTTTTTTTTTTTTTTTTTTTTTTTTTGATTTGTTATCACAGGGTTGCTGCCCAGGCTGGAGTGCAGTGGCACGATCCCGGCTCACTTCGGCCTCCGCCTCCTGGGTTCAAGTGATTCTCCTGCCTGAGCCTCCTGAGTAGCTCGGATTACAGGCGCCCACCACCACGCACCTGCCCAATTTTTGTATTTTTAGTAGAGATGGGGTTTCACCATGTTGGTCAGGCTGATCTGGAACTCCTGACCTCGTGATCCACCCACCTCGGCCTCCCAAAGTGCTGGGATGACAGGTGTGAGCCACCACGCCCGGTCGGTGTTTTTTATCAAATAGAGTTGAGGCTTTTTTGGAGATCCCATGTTTAAAAGAACAGAAAAATCAGACGTCAGAAGCAGGAGAGTGCCCTGTAAAGTACGTGTCCAGTCCCATCACTGTCCTTCCCTCACTCGGGCCCAGGAAAGTGGGTGATGGTATTCGTTGCCCCTGGTGATGGAGCAGATTTGATCTGCCTGTATGGGAAAGGGTTAACTCAGCAGACCCGGATTGCTCAAACCCTGTAGGTTCCCAGGCAGGGCCCTTGGCTGGCTCCTGGGAACTGAGGGCTTGCCGTGTTCTGACTGATGAGAGAGCTTTGAGCCATGCTGCACTGCTTTGCCTGAGTAGTTGACCAACAATGTGATGGTTGGCAAACACCTGCTTTCCCTGTGGGTGGCTGGAACTTCCCTGACTGACCCCAGGTTCAGGAAGAGCCTCCCTGGTTGCAGCTCCTCCCTGGAGGAATCCAGCACACCCTGTGTGACTCCGCTGGGTGGGGGCTCTGGAAGGGCCTGGCTTCCCCGCCAGCCCTTTTCCTTGGCTGGTTTACTCTGTACCCTTTCAAGTTGGAGGGTGGTCTCAGGGACCCCCATGCAGTCTTTCACGTTTGCTTTCACCAGAAACTGACCTTGCCAGAGCTTCTGGGGAAGGGTTGGGATTTGGTGACAAGTGAGTCCCTAGCCTTGGGCCAAGCACAGCATCTGCTTAGGTTTTCAGGTGGATGCCCAGGTATGTCTAGCCCGTGACGTAACTGAGCTGTGAAGTGTCTGTGCCAGCCACAGTGCTGCAGCTCGCTGCGGGCCGTCAGGCTTTCTGCTTGTTCTCCCTTGGCTTCTGTGGAGATGCCAGACCAACCCACTGTGGGTGGCAAGGAAGGTGAGTGGAGACACCAGGAGTGCCCTTCCCTCAGCGTCCCTTCCTAGTGGAGCGGCTGCTTCTCCTGATCCTTGATTCATCCGAGGGTAACCTCTGCTCTCCTGGGCCTCAGGCCCTCCTGCAATCCGTAGAATACTCCAGAAGACCCCAGAACGGCCGTCCGGTTCCCCCGGGCCGCAGCTCTCAGGAATGCACCATCTCTGCTGCTCCATGCCTGCCTGTCCAGATGGCACTGAGGCCCCCGTGCCTGCGCTGCAGCGTTGTTGAGCATCTTACTTGTGTTTTAACTGGTTTTGCTTTGCTTTTATACTGCTTGGCTGTGTTGTTTGCCGAGATGGCCCAGAGAAGCTTCTGCTTGTGATCAGGACACCTCACAGTGCAGCCTTCACTCGAGGGCTTAGGTCTTATCCCTGAAGTCCCTCTGTGATTCCCACTCCCACTCCACACAGTCAGTCCAGGGCCACGGATGCGTGTGGCCTCTTCTTTGCAGAAAACAGAGGAGAAGAAGCTCATGTCAGGAAGACAGAGGAGAGCCCGGGAGGCTTCCAGTGGCTTTGGCTCCTGCGGCTTCTTGTCAGCGCCGGGTCAGAGCAAGTCACCTCGTGCGCAGACACTGGGTTCCAGCGCACGGTGGGGAAGAATCGGGGAGGACCACATGGAACTGGGCGAGGCAGGGATGCTGCCTGGTGTTTAGAATTTTCCTCTTTCTTTGCCTTGTGGGTTCTCTGTAGCCTACCTTTGCTTTTGTAATACCGGTTTTCTGACCTAATACCTCTGCATACATATGCCTGCCCACTTTCCCTCCAGATAGCTGTAAAGCCTACAGGAAGGTATTCCTGCAGATTGTCACTCGATTCAGCTTCACAGCTGCTGGTGGAGTGCTGCTGCGTGCGTGCCGCGGGACAGGTGCACCTGCTTGTGTGGGGAAAAGCACACCTTCCCTGCATCACTGCAGGAGGGCGGGACCTTCCCAGAGGGAAGTTGGAAGGCGCTCAGGCAGAGCAAATGGATTTACCTTCTGGCCTGGGAGAATGGTACCCCGTGGAAGACTCCCTGAGGAAGGAAAGGAAGGAGCTGGAGGGAGAGTGTGTGTCCTGAGTGGGGAAGCACTTCAGGTGAGAGTGGCCATGGCCCTTGGAGGAGCCCCATGAGCCCAGAGTGACGGCATGTAGAGGCATGAGGGACCGTGCAGACAGATCCCACGCCCGTGCTCCACCTGTAGCGTGAAAGTGTTCCTCTGAGTTCAGAGGACTCTCTGTGTGCTGCCGAGGACCGCGGCAGTTTTGTGTATAGAAGAAAAACCTGTGTGTCTAATGCAGATGGGGTATGAGGAGAGCCACTGATCTCTCCTGACATTAAAAATGTATTTTTAGTGAGTGCAGAAATGATGGACGGTACAAATCACTCTGAAAATAGGTTCTTGTGTGTGAAGGTTATCAGTATATCTTCCATCCTCATAGTTGATAAATGGTTGTGAGCGCTCAGGCGTATCGGATTCAACAGTGAATCTGAGAATAGTACATATTTCCTATTCAGTTTCAAGGAAAATCATATAAAGCCCAGAATGTAATTTATCAGGAATTTCTGAAGTGAGGTGTGATGGATGTCCCACTGTGCTTTGGTGTGATTACTGACGGAGAGTGTAAGGAAGGGTCTAGAACTTGCGCCCGTCGGTAGAACTAGCCCAAATGCCACAGCGACCCAGCTCTGCTCAGGTGTCTGCAGACAGTGCTGGCCTTAGTGATGGGTTTTCTGAAATGGTAATTAGCGAAGCTCTCTAACAAAACTAAGTCCTAACTACTCGACTTAGCTGATGGCTGCATCCCTGAAGAATTCAGTGTGTGAAATGATACAGAACCGTTTCTTGGTTATGTTAAATAAGAGTGTGTGTCCAGCCTCAGTGACTGGCCGGCCTTGGAAGTCTGCCAGCACGGAGGACTCCCACACACACAGGACGTGACCCCACCGGGCAGTGCTTCGGCTCTTCCCGGGAGTCACGGCAGCCGACACATGACCCAGAGTGTCTAGAAAACCACTGCCCTAGAGCCGGGACTGCCTTTCATGGGGCCTCCAGGTATAGATCAGGAACTCGTGTCCCAGAAAGATTTCCTTTTAGTTTAACTCCTGTTTTTTTTTTTTTCAGGCACGTGGACTCCCTTTAATCCAGTGACTGTCAGGTCGATCATATGTAAGTATCAGCCGACAGACCAGCCTGGGTTGCTTTGCATCCGACCCGCTTGGTACAGGTTGTGCTTCCTTTATCTGTGGGTCACTATCACTTTCCTCCCTTCTGGAATTCCACTTAGATGAGCGTGGGCTCCTTCATCCTTCTCTCCCCGTCTCTGTATGTACCTTTTCTCATCTCTCCCTGTGTGTTTGCTTTATTCTTTATTCTGACTACTTTTAATGTACTGTTTAACCTGTCCTTTCAGTTTCTGATTCTAAAGATGATACATATTTAAAGTTTCTAAATTATCATTCAGTTACTTTCATGTCTTATCTGGTTGTTTTTGACAGACATTGCTTATTTATTTTTGTGATTCCATTCTTTATTACTTCAAACATTTTTTATGATAGTTTTAAAGTTTGAGAAAATGTTTTATTGAAAAGCAACACATATCTGTAATACACGGCTACTTTGCAGTATGTTTGAAGTCCTTCGGAAGGTGGTCTGCAGCCAGTTGTCGTTCCTGCTCAAGCCCACACATAGTGACTAAGTTGATGTTTTTGTAATTTTTGTTTGTTTTGTGGGTTCATGTGTAGCCTTAATGTGAGGGTCTGCATCGTTTCTTTGGGGCCAGGGTCTCCCCAGCTGTACAGGTAGCCAGGTTTTTTGTTTGTTTCTTCTAAGAGACGAGGTCTCTCTGTTGTCCAGGCCTGGTCTGGAACTCCTGGGCTTAAGCAGTTCTGTCTCAGCATCCCAAGGTGTAGCATTACAAGTGTGCGCCCCATTCCCAGATGGTCGCCGGGGTGAGAGCCGCAGCTCCGGGGCAGGCAGGCCTGGTCTGTGGTTTTCAGGAGAGTCGCACTGTGTCTCCATCCCCTGTAGCCAGGGTGAGAGCTGCAGCTCAGGCAGGCCTGGGATGAGGAGAGTTGTGTTTCCTTCCCCACCCCACTTGATTTTTGGAAGGTTTCCTTTGCTGGGGTGTGCAGCCCCCTTCCAGATCTCTTTATCATGGAATCCTGGGTTCAGTTCTGCTTCACAGGGACCATGGCGTTGTGTCCTGAGGTTGCCCAGAGCAGCCTGGGGCTTGTTCCCTCACCTCCCGTCCAGGCATGAGTTTTAGTCTTTTGAGGATTCCCTTAGTTCCTTGAGGAGCCCGTGGTAGTGGTGAAGGTAGCAGGGGCTTTTCCGGATGATCCTGCCCTGCTGGTGTGTTAAGGTGTGTGAGTCTGGTGGGGGTGGTGTAGGTAATGGGCTTTTCCGGATGATCATGCCCTGCCGGTGTGGTGAGGTGTGTGAATCCGGTGGGGGTGTAGGTAGCAGGGGCTTCTCCAGGTGATCCTGCCCTGCTACTGCTGGTGGTGCAGGCGTCGCTGCATCGCGCTGATGGAAGGAGAGAAAACTTGTAAGTGTAGTAGTGGCAGGGCGTGGCCTTTACTGCTAGAAAAGGTGTTGCTAGATGGGGGCTACCTCCCCACTGGAGAGGATGGGCCTGGGAGCCACTCCTCTGCTGAGCCCTTCGCCTGGCGTGCAGCCCACCCAGCAGCATCCCACCAGCGTGGCCCACACACAGCACACGTGGAGTGCACATCCTCAGGAGTCATGTGAGAAACAGCCTGCGTGGCATCATGGGCTTGTGGACTGCTGGGAGGAAACAGTGATTCTGTTTCTCACGAGATTTTTCATCCTGTGGGTTTTCATTTGGTTGTAACATTTCTGATCAAACAGGAGGAGTCGAATCGCAGCCCTGTATTCAACACTGTGCTTGAAAAGAGGCCACGTGATTTATCATTTTCTCTGCAGCAGCAATTCAGACTGAATTTTCTGTTTTTTTTTAGCCATATTGCAACTACATATAAAGGTAGTTGTAGATTTTTTTGTGTTTGGACCTGGAATTAGACTGAAAGCAAATAGGATAAGGCTAAAGTTTTTTTTTTTTCTTTTTTTTTTTTTAATCACCCCCTAATCTATAAAACAATACCAAATTATTTTTTTCTTTTGAGACAGAGTTTCACTCTTGTTGCCCAGGCTGGTGTGTAATGGTGCTAACTTGGCTCGTCGCAACCTCCGCCTCCCGGGTTGAAGTGATTCTCCTGCCTCCCGAGTAGCTGGGATTCCAGGCACGCACCACCACGCCCAGCTGATTTTGTATTTTTAGTAGAGACCGGGTTTCACCTTGTTGGTCAGGCTAGTCTCGAACTCCTGACTTCAGATGATCCACCCGCCTTGGCCTCCCAAAGTGCTGGGATTACAGGCGTGAACCACGGTGCCCGGCCTGGCGAGAGTTTTTTTCTAATTAAAGCAGGCTTTCCTGACAGGGCTGTCCTGAGCCTTCACCAGTGACACGGGCCCTGGAGAGTCAGAGGGTTGGCTCTGGGAGTTAGATTCCTGCTCTAGGCCGAGACCCAGGAGTCAGGGGAGCTGGGGCCTCTCACCTCCCTGTGCCTCGGAAGCACAGAGCTCTGCTCTTTTTTCCATCGTGGCTGCAGCTGGATTTCCTCACATGTCCCTTTGCACCGCCTGCCTTACAGCTGCAAGTTCACCTTCTCATGGGACTTCCAGGGATTTTGCCCTATTCACAGACAGGCATGCATTGCCCAGCCCCTGGTTAGTGATCAGCGCTGACCCCGCCAGGCTCTGAGGGCTGAGGGCTGAGGGTTGGCGGGAAGCTTCTAGTGAGTTTCCTGTGACTGATCTTTTGCTGCTTGACTGTTCCTCTTGTCTCAGCCATGTTCGACCGTGAGAACAAGGCCGGCGTGAACTTCAGCGAGTTCACGGGCGTGTGGAAGTACATCACGGACTGGCAGAACGTCTTCCGCACATACGACCGGGACAACTCCGGGATGATTGACAAGAACGAGCTGAAGCAGGCCCTCTCAGGTTTTGGTAACTCACTCACCTGGCTTGTGCAGCGTGTTTCATTTTGGAACCTAGGAGCCGTTGAAGGCTTTGTAAACCTTGTTCAACTTAACTGATTGTTTAACCAGGCTGTGTAAAGTTTTTGTTTACATCACGCAGGTTCATATTTTGACGTTGTTCATGTTGGAAGGCAGTATTTGATGTGGATACGTTTATGCAGTTTTTATCCAAAATGAGATAAGGGCTGTGCAAGCCGGTCATTTTTTGTGAAGTGGAATGATGTCACGAGCAAAACTGAGAATGTGGCTTTTGAAATTATATAAAAATGGATCCATGAAAATACTGTGGGGCAGAGCAGCTTATATTTCGTGAGACACCAAAGCATGTGGAAAAGGTGACAGTCACCTAAGAAACAGCTGTCAGTCCCCACGTCCAACTCTGTCCAAACTGTGCGCCTCAAAAGGGCGTTAGACGGAGCGCGTGCCCATTCTCAAGTGTGTTGTGCACGTGTGTGCTGTGTGTGTGCACACGTGTGATAGTGTGCCGTGTGCCTCAGAAACCGCATCAGAGAGGCGGAGCGCGTTTCCGTTCTCAGGTGTGTTCCTCGTGTGTGTGCTCGGCATGTGTGTGACACAGTGTGTGACGGCGTGCTGTGAGTCTCAGGAGTGTGGAGTGTTCACGGGGCCTGTCCGGAGTGTGTCCGTAGGGCCCGTCCATCGGGCTTCCTGTGCTGGTCTCAGGTCTGAGAGGAAGCAGGGCGTCTATTTTCAGAGCAGCAGCCGGCACCAAGGCTCTTGGTGGCTGCACCGAGATTCTAATCTGGGCGAATCTCACCTGGCCCGTTAGGAAGCTGCTTCTGTGATTTACTTAAAAGGCTCCTTAGAAGCAGTGAGGATAATTAGATTCTACCTGAGTCCATCTGAGCTGCCTGGAGTCTCACTCATCTAAAGCACGCTGCCTCTCCTCGTGCTTCCTCCCAGCACGCACTTTATGGCTGTCTTCTCTCTCTCTCTTTTCTTTCTCACCTTACAAGCTCATCCACAGGGCCAGCTGTGGACACTGGGTCTCCACAAGAAGCTGTTCTGAGCTGGCCAGCTGTGGGCCAGGATTTGGGCAGGATGGCTCTGAATTGGCACTTGCAATGCAGCTGACCTTGTGGTGCCCTTGGGTGGAGGAACTGGTGGGAACCCTGGCCAGCTCCGCTTCCCTGGGGTAGGGACGTAAGGCCTGGGAGGGAAGGATCCCCCTCCACAGAGAGTGGTCCTAGGGGCCAGGGAGGCCAGTGCTGCCGAGTGTGGCCAGGGCCACATGGACTTCAGGACCAGCCTGGAGTTATTTGTAGACAGGAGACCTCTAGTGCCACGGACATCTTCCTTTCCTAACCATGCCTAGTACCATGACCATCAGGTCTCTCAGCCCTCTTCATCCTGGTCTGGCCAGGGACGTCCCAGAAAACTGTGCTGAGCTGTGGCGGGGGGCCCGGCCAGTCACGCCGCCTTTCTCGTGGCCTGGAGCCGGCGGTCCTGCTCATGCTGGGCGGCAGAATCTTGTGACTTCTGAGCTGCTCAGAAG
Organism: Cacajao melanocephalus; assembly: GCA_963573385.1. Taxonomy (NCBI): domain Eukaryota; kingdom Metazoa; phylum Chordata; class Mammalia; order Primates; family Pitheciidae; genus Cacajao; species Cacajao melanocephalus. Next base: position 16,086 of record CAUYLG010062655.1, on the reverse strand, counting down.
TCAATGGGGTAGGGTGCCCGTTGCACCGTTTCTCTGGTCACCCTAACAGTTTTCTCCCGCGTTTGGTTCTTGATCCCCAGAGCCATCGCCTGCGTCTTCTGTGGAAAGGGGCATTGCCGTCCTTTTTGAATTTTGATTATTTTGAAAGATTTCCCGTAGTAACTGTGAGGAAGTGGATTTTATAACCCAGCCATCCGTGTTTTTAATTGTCAACATCAACTATGTGCCAGGCTCAGACCTGGAATGAAAAGGTGCGGGAGGCGTCCCCACGCTGCGGCACTCGTCACCCGGCGTGAGACGCGCTGACTCAGCAGGTGCCGTTGAGGTTGCTGTAGACATCCGGTGAGCTTCTCCCCTCAGTGCAGTGCCTGTCCGAGAGAGGCAGTCGGCGGAGCACAGTTCCAGCACCCCACGATCTCCTCCGTTCCCTCTAGGTCTCCCCTCCTCCACCAGCTTCTGGAAGCCACTGCCAGTTTAGTTTTTCATAATGAAAAATGTGTTGGAGTGAACGGAGCCTCCATTCACTCATCACTTGTTTTCAGCTGTTCCCTATCTTTTTGCTGTGTGTGCTTTTCCCCCTTCTTAAAGCATTCTCGGCACACGCAAGGCCTGTGGTGTAATCCCGGCATTCGCTGTGTTTCTGGAGCACGTGGACATCTGCTTATGAAGTCAGTGCTGTTAATTCCCCTTACAGCTTTGACACGGTGCTTTTTCCATTGTCTTGCCTGAGTTAGGCCCCAAGCAAGGCCCACTAGCCGGACCCAGAAATGCTGCAGAGGAATTTTCTGGCGGTGTCATCCCTCATGCTTGTTAGAGAAGGACTTTGCTCTGTCCACAGGACTGCCCGCTTCCTGGAATTTCAGCCCTGGGAGAAGGCCTTCCCGTCCCCACTGGATGATGCTGTCATCACCCAGGAACTGGAGCAGAGAGCTTGGCAGGCACAGGGAAGGGCTGGGGTCAGGAGCCTCCACGTTGCCTCACTCTGACCCTGCACAGGCTGAGGGAGGGTCCAGACTTCCCGGAGAGGGGAGTGGAGTCCATCTGGTCTGGAGCCTTGGTCCTTTGCAGGATACCAGGTCCCCAAGAGCTGGGAGAGCCCCCAGGAGCCTGGTCCTGTTGTGAGGCGGGGGAGCAGCTTGTCCTGTTACGGGGGGGGCAGCTTGGTTTTCCTCGAAGGTGGAATAGATGATCGCTCAGGAGGTCAGGGCTCTGCGTGGCTTGTTGACAACATTTCAAGGGAGTCCAAAAGAGGAGAATGATCTTAGAAAGCGGTGAGTCCAAGGACGGTGGTGCGCTCACATGCTGACTTTCATTGACAGGAACTCTTAGAGCAGAGTGGCTGCTGGGTTTTGGCTTCTCAGATAAACATTCTTTTTGTAGTTCGTTTGTGCATCCCTCATTTTACTAGTTTGACTTTGCCTTTGTTTTCCCTTCACTATTGCTGATGACCGAGGAAATTGGGAGTTAATTCCAGAGGCAGTGGGGTTGCTCCTGTTGTCTGTGCTGACGGGAAATCCTGAGCCTCTGGACTTCCCCAGCCTTCGCAGGAGGCCAGTGATGGCCTCTGTCCCCCGTGCACACCCAGACAGGCAGTGTCCCTGTGGCTGTGTCCCAGGCTCTGTTCTCAGCAAGCCAGCCTAACCCCAGTACTGGTGCGGGGAGTGAGGAGGTAGGAGTAGTAGGGACCAGGGGAAGTGGCAGCTGTTCACAACTCTGCTGTCTCTTTCTGAATTTAATGGGAGGGCCTGTCTTCTCACCTTGCAGGGAAGGAGGGTCTGAAGCAACTCCACCGTCACACATTTAGGGACCCCTGAACTTAATGACAGAACGCCCTGACCGCTCTGGAAGGCACTGTGTGTCCATGTGTGTGTGCTTGACTCTGTCAGTGGAATGGCTGTGGTGCAGGTGATCACCTGTGAGATTTAGACAGTAGGTGCAGGTGCACACGTCCCTGCAGAGATTCCGGCGAGGCAGAACACCAGCAGAAACATGCTGGCACCTGCTTGTTGCCTCCTGAGCCACAGTCATGCAGGTAGTGGGATTCGAGGGAAGGGGCAGGTGGGGCATGCCCTCCGGGGTGGCCGAAGACACCTGGTGTGTCCACATGCCTTCAGAGCCATCTGCCCTGGGAGGCCTTTTCAGGACACGCTCGGGGAGCACCCAGACAGGCAGTGGCCCTGTGGATATTGGAATCCTAGCCCTTGGTGGCCCTGCAGTGACTTGGTCCTTTCTGTGGCCGCTCTGCCTCTGTGCTGTTCAGTCCCTGATGGCAGGTGGCGGGGCGCGTCCGTCGGCCACTCCCATTTCCCTACATTGACACTTGGTGTAACCAGAAGCCGCCTGTGAAATTTTAGTTTCAAAGCATTGTCTGGTGATGAGCACCCCAGGGCAGCGAATCATCCAGAATTTTCTTATCTAATAAACATATTAAAATCAACAAGGACTTTAGAAAATAACTCCACAGAGTTCACGAAACTGAGCGTGGCGCCCCTTGGGGGGTGTTTTGTGAGTGCTTCCCTGGGACGAGTGCTGACTTCACACCAGCTTTCAGGACAATGGCGGCTTCCCACTCACTCCTCCTTCCAGGGTGATGGTCTCAAGGGGTGACTTCATGCACTGGCGATACAAGCTCATTACAGAACCGTGTATTCGGGAAGTGTCTCAGTTCTGAGTGCCTTTGAGTGAATTTGCACGTCTGTTCCCACCCAGCCTTGCGTCGTGTGTTAGAGGCCATGGGCGTTGGCACGTACCTCGTGTCTCTCCCAGCCCTCCCTGACCCCGCCTTTCCCTCCTCAAGGCTACCGGCTCTCTGACCAGTTCCACGACATCCTCATTCGCAAGTTCGACAGGCAGGGACGGGGGCAGATCGCCTTTGATGACTTCATCCAGGGCTGCATCGTCCTGCAGGTGACCAGTGGCTTCTCGTGCGTTTGCTGTGGGGGCAGGAGGGGGTTGCGCCTGACCATCGATGTAAGGAATCAGGCGTATTTAGAATCAGTTTTTGGAGCTTATAAAAGCTGGTCTCATCTTTGGAGGAGTAGCTGGTTGGTGAAGTGTAGACAGCCGTGTTTTCCTTGCCTTGGAAATGGCATAGAGCAGCCCATCTGGAAGACGCCGTTTAGGTGGTATCTGGTGGGTTATTTGCACGTGTGTCCTGGTGTATTTTTTTTTTGAGGCGGAGTCTTGCTCTGTCACCCAGGCTGGAGTACAGTGGCATAATCTCTGCAACCTCCGCCTCCTGGATTCAAGTGATTCTGCCTCAGCCTCCCCAGTAGCCAGGATTACAGGAGTGCACCACAACACCCGGCTAATTTTTGTGTGTTTTTTTAAGTAGAGATGGGGTTTTGCCATGTTGGCCAGGCTGATCTCGAACTCCTGACCTCAGGTAATCTGCCCGCCTCAGCCTCCCAAAGTGCGGGGATTGCAGGTGTGAGCCACCGTGTCTGGCCAACTGTGGTGCATTTTTGCAAAAACTTTTATTCTGAGAAAATGGACACGGTTTCTGTTGCCCCACCTGTATCTCCTTGTGCTGCGCTCCATCAGGAGATGGCATGTGTGCTCCTGAAATTGGGCCCCTAAATGTCTTTCTCCCAGTGCACCTTGCTCCTGCTTCTGTCGAGATTTAAATGCCTGCTTTCTCCCCAGAGGTTGACGGATATATTCAGACGTTATGACACGGATCAGGATGGCTGGATTCAGGTGTCCTACGAACAGTATCTGTCCATGGTGTTCAGTATCGTATGACCCTGGCCTCATGAAGAGCAGTGGGACCGACTGATGGAGAAAAGAGCCAAAAAGCCAAAGTTCCTACCTGTGAGGGAATGGAACGCGGATGCAGTTAGAGGGTGTTCTTCCTTCAGATTTCACCACGTGGGGACCTGGCTGTACATATGTGGATACGCTGATTAATGTTTCTGCACCTTAACAGGAGCTGTAGCGTCATAATGCAAGCCTTGGATTTGGTGACTGTCTCATTGTGCCATGAGGTAACTGTAATAATGTGTCAGGCATTCTGCTTGCAAAAAATCTGTCGTGAGCTTTTCTAGATGTCTCTGGTTCTATAGTGGAAATGCTTTTATTAGTCAGTAGGAATTTTAAAATCATACAGAACTTGCACACAGAAGGCTGTTGATGTGCCTTACTTTTTAAAAAGAGTTTATTGTATTCATTGGAATATGCAATGCACACAATAAAGGGAATGCTAGACGTCTGGTCCGCCTTCAGCTTTTCAAATCAAATGGGTCCAAGAACCAAGCCCCATGGCCTGGGCGTCCAGACAGTCACTGTCAGATGTGCTGGCTCGCCTGGGACCTCCCAAGGTCCTGGACACCTTCTGGAATGTTCTTCAGCCCAGCGTGCACAGCTCTGCTTGTGAAAATCCAGAGGGACTGTCCCACCCTCTGTTGAGGTGGTTACATTTCATAAAACTGCTCCATTTGGATGAGGAAATCTAATTTGGTGTAGCAGGTCGTGTCTTTCCGTCATGAATGATTTAGCCACGCTGCGCCCTGCGTCAGCCGCAGTCTCCACGTGTGACCGGCCAGCGCGTCCCCTGCTCACCTCGGCCCTCCCTGCTCAGTGCCGGGCCCCCCTGGGTTCACGCTCCCGGGCCCCAGCCCCGTTCTCTGGACGCTGCCCTCCTTACACAGCCGTGTCTGGTGCTGGGGCTGCAGCCTCGGCTCTGCCGTGACGCTGCTCCTCCCGTGCATGGCTTTTCTCTGTTGTTTTGGTGTCTGGGGATCTTCTACCTGTTAAACCCCTGCTTATTGTGTTCGGGGTGACAGGTGGGGGGCGTGGTTTCCTGGAAAAGTCCGCATTTCTTAACACTGGACAGGTGCGCTGGGGGGCTGGGGCTGTATCTGCACTCCAGATGGGACCCCCTCCCTCCCCCACCCACCTGGGCTTGGCCTGGGGCCCTCTGGCTACGGATCCCTCTGGAGCAGGCACTCCTGGCTCCCCGGGGATGGGAGGAGGAGGGACATGGGCTTGAGAGTCTGGCTGCTCCCTCTGGCCACACCGGCAGCCTGTGCTGGCCCCTTCTCAGGTGCCCAGGCCCCATGTGGTCCCCTTGTCCGCTCCATGTTGCCCACTCTGCTGGTCGAGCCACCTGCCGGGCTGCGGGGGATCTGGGCCCACAGCCGTCTGTGCTGCCTGTGGCCGTGTGCGTTGGTCCTGCGGTCCTGGCTGGCGTGTGTGTCCCCCAGCGGCACCTGCAGCCTGCTCACCTCACTCCCACCCCTCGCACTGGCACGTGGGCCTCCCCGAGGACCTGCTGAAGCCAGAGCTTTCCTGGGAGAAGTGGGCGGGGTATTCAGATTTAGGTTCTGGTGGGTGTCACTGATAAGAAATTGGGGGTCTGTTGGGGGCCTGTGGCGGCCACGGCGGGGCTGGCACTGTGGGTTTCTCATCGGTGGTGCCCGTGGTTAGTGGATCAGGAGGCCTGGGTGTGGCAGGGTCAGACTCAACGTGTGTGGGACTGGGATTGAGCTCGTGACCTCGGTCATGGGGATCCCAGGGTGGTCTCTGAGGATTCCCTGCCATTCACGCTGGGTGCCTCCCGAGGCCGTGACAGCCCCATGACTCAGCAGCAGGTGACCCCAAGTTCCACTTCAGTGAGGTCAGCTCCCTCGCCCAGGCCCCAAGCTCCTGATTCCATGAGGCCTTCCTCACCCAGGCCTCCATGGCCGGACGCCCAGTGACTTCTCCCTCGCCTCACGGGACCTGGACTCCGTGTCCAGAAGCTGCACCCACCCACCTTGGGAGCAGCCCTCACTCCTCCTTCAGCCTCAGGCCCACGAGGTCCCCGTGCTTGGGGTGAGAGCAGCTGCTGCCACCACCCTGCAGCCCTCCCAGCCACGTCTCCAGGCCCTTGCCCATGCCATCTGCCTGTGCAGGGGGCAGCCCCAAGCCCCACACCTGCAGCCCCTCTGGCCCCTGCATTCCTACCTGTGCTGGCAGCGTGGCTGGGTGGGGAAGCCTGCAACCCTGGAGGAGCTGTCAGCCCGTGTGAGACACTTGCCCCCAGGCACACGACCAAGGTTTGTCCTCCATGGAGGATATGGGCCAGCAGTTGATGCTGAGGCTCATCCTGTGTATCAGCTGCTGGGGAAGGAATTTTGTATGTGTGCGGTTAGCTCCATATTCCTAGAAAGCAGGTGAGGGCCAAGTGAGACGGAGACTTAGAGAGAAAAGGTCAGATTGTGGATGGTTTTCTTCCTTCCTTTTCACAGCACCAAGATGTTCCTCTGATGGGAGATAAAGTGTGTGTTTCTCAGCACCTCACAGGTATGTGCTACAGAAGATAACAGGTGTGTGGTGCAGGTTCACAGGTGTGTGGTGTAGCAGACAGGTGTGTGGTGCATAAGACAGATGTGGGGTGCAAGTGCACAGGTGTGTGGTACAGACAATAGGTCTGTGGTGCAGATGCACAGGTGTGTGGTACAGAAGACAGGTGTGTGGTGCAGGTGCACAGGTGTGTGGTACAGAAGACAGGTGTGTTGTGCATAAGGTGTGTGGTGCAGGTGCACAGGTGTGTGGTACAGAAGACAGGTGTGTTGTGCATAAGGTGTGGGGTGCAGGTGCATAGGTGTGTGGTACAGATGCACAGGTGTGTGGTACAGAAGAAAGGTGTGTTGTGCAGGTGCACAGGTGTGTAGTACAGAAGACAGGTGTGTTGTGCAGGTGCACAGGTGTGTGGTACAGAAAACGTGTTCAAATGCACAAGTGTGTGGTACAGAAGACAGGTGTGCAGGTGCACAGGTGTGTGGTGCAGAGTACAGGTGCGTGGTGCAGGTGCACAGGTGTGTGGTGCAGGTGCACAGGTGTGGTACAGAAGACAGGTGTGTGTTGCAGAAGACAGGTGTGTGGTGCAGGTGCACAGATGTGTGGTGCAGAGGACAGGTGTGTGGTGCAGAGGACAGGTATGTGGTGCAGGTGTACAGGTGTGTGGTACAGAAGATGTGTGTGGTGCATAAGACAGGTGTGTGGTGCAGGTGCACAGGTGTGTGGTACAGAAAATAGGTGTGTGGTACAGATGCACAGGTGTGTGATACAGAAGACAGGTGTGTTGTGCAGATGCATAGATGTGTGGTACAGAAGACAGGTGTGTTGTGCAGGTGCACAGGTGTGGTACAGAAAACGTGTTCAGATGCACAGGTGTGTGGTACAGAAGACAGGTGTGCAGGTGCACAGGTGTGTGGTGCAGAGGACAGGTGTGTTGTGCAGGTGCACAGGTGTGTGGTACAGAAGATGTGTGTGGTGCAGGTGTACAGGTGTGTGGTACAGAAGTGTGTGGTGCAGAGGACAGGTGTGTGGTGCAGAGGACAGGTGTGTGGTGCAGGTGTACAGGTGTGTGGTACAGAAAATGTGTGTGGTGCAGAAGACAGGTGTGTGGTGCAGGTGCACAGGTGTGTGGTGAAGACAGGTGTGTGGTGCAGGTGCACAGGTGTATTACAGAAGATAGGTGTGTGTTGCATAAGACAGGTGTGTGGTGCAGGTGCACAGATGTGTGGTGAAGACAGGTGTGTGGTGCAGGTGCACAGGTGTGAGGTGAAGACAGGTGTGTGGTGCAGGTGCACAGGTGTACAGAAGACAGGTGTGTGTTGCAGAAGACAGGTGTGTGGTGCAGGTGCACAGGTGTGTGGTGAAGACAGGTGTGTGGTGCAGGTGCACAGGTGTACAGAAGATAGGTGTGTGTTGCATAAGACAGGTGTGTGGTGCAGGTGCACAGGTGTGTGGTGCAGAAGACAGGTGTGTGGTGCAGGTGCACAGGTGTGGTGCAGAGGACAGGTATGTGGTGCAGGTGTACAGGTGTGTGGTACAGAAGATGTGTGTGGTGCAGAAGACAGGTGTGTGGTGCAGGTGCACAGGTGTGAGGTGAAGACAGGTGTGTGGTTCAGGTGCACAGGTGTGGTACAGAAGACGTGTGTGTTGCAGAAGACAGGTGTGTGGTGCAGGTGCACAGGTGTGTGGTGACGTGTGGTGCAGGTGTACAGGTGTACAGAAGATAGGTGTGTGTTGCATAAGACAGGTGTGTGGTGCAGGTGCACAGGTGTGGGTGTGCTCAGATCTGGTAGATGCAGCGGTGTGAGGTACAGGTACACAAGTGTGCAAATGCACAGGTGTGAGGTACCTGGGTGTGTGATGCAGATGCACAAGTGTGTGGTACAGCCTCGGGGAGGCTGCCTTGGAAAGGGGCCCCCGTGAAGAGTCACAAGAAAAGAACCCACTGAAAATTTCAGAGCAGAAGTTCTTTAGCAGAAAGTGGGGAGGGCGGTGGAGCCGCTGTCCCGCACGCTCGGAGGACAGCTGGGCTAGCGTGCCGGACAAGCGCACATCAGGCCAGCCTGCTGGTGAAGGAGCCCTGGATGTGCAGAGCCTGTGTTGGGCTGGTGGGCTGTGGCCGTCGGGAGGGACGTTTGCCCAGGAGCTCCCAGCCACCAGGAGTCAAGCAGAGGCAGTGAGGAGCCTCTTGCAGCTGGAGCTGTGGGGCAGGGACTCCCCTGCTGTCCTGCTGGGTGTCACTGATACAAAACTGGGGGTCCCTGGAGGGCAGTGGGCTCACGAGTGGGAGGATTCTCTGGGGAGGGGGTGCCAACCCGCAGAGAGGCAGGGCTGCCATGCCCCCCGCCCAGCCATGCTGCCAGCACAGACCCCATCCTTAGGAGCCTGCAAAGAGTCGCCCTTGAAGCTCAAGCCAAACCCAAGCCAGCTCTGTGGTGCCCCAAGAGCCAGTCGGCTGTGCACAGCCTGGGCCACGTGGGGGCAGTGCGGCTGCACCGTGGAGCTCCTGGGAGCTGCTGACTCGGAGGACCTGCCAGACGGGACCATGGGATTTAGAAGACGGAAGACCGCAGAGAGAGGGGCCTTGGCCCTTTCAGCGCTCCTTTGTCAGGTGTTCTGCCCACAGGCTGTGCCCCGTGTTCCTTTGGGGGTGGAGGGGGTGGACAGCTGAGCAGGTGCCTGGCAGAGGCCCAGCATGGTGAGGCTGAGTTGGGGAGGCCAGGCCAGTGGCCATGACCACCCACCAGGGACCCTCAGCCAGTCGCTCAAACCCTGGTCCCAAGACCCAGGACAGCAGGACACGGGGGCACAGCCACCACTGGGGGCCACTCCCTCACCCCTCCCAGCTCTCCACCCGCTGCACCCACCTGTGCTGTGCTGGGCTTCAGGGCGCAGTCAGGAGCAAGGTGGGCCGAAGCTGAGGCATGGGGTGGGGCAGCGGCTGGATGGAGGCCAGGCGGGCTCGGGGGTCTGGGCTGCAGGGAGGGAGGGAGGACAGGCCTCAGGCCCACGAGGTCCCCGTGCTTGGGGTGAGGGCAGCTGCTGCCGCCACCCTGCAGCCCTCCCAGCCACGTCTCCAAGCCTTTGCTCACTGCAGAACCCAGGGCCTCTGACCCCACCGCCTACTCCACCGCAACCTTTGACTCACCTCATCTCCCCAACTCTAAGCTCTGACGTCTGACCTGACACCCTTGGACTCTGCGTGAGGGTCCCGCAGTGTTCCCGTCCTGGAGCCTCGGCTGTGGCTGGTTTGCTCTTCCTGATGGTGCTGCCTCCTCGGGCCGGCGGTGGATGGAGCCTTGGTTTCTAGATCTTGGAGGAATCAGATGTCTGGGGAGGGCGGCAGAGAATAAAGGGCGCCTGAGAGCCCCCGCCATGTCCCTGGCCTCCAGGGCCTGGCCCATCCACACCCTCTGCCCACCCACCCACCATCCCCAAGCCGAATTTCACCAACTCAAGTGTCCTGGCCAGTGGAGCCCGGTTCACCTTCTGCTCTGCCCCTCCCGGACGGGCCTTCTGAGTGCAGGGTCTGGGGACGGCCCCCGGAGCCCCAGCTGCTGGACCCTGTAGATCTGCAGGCAGGGACCCCAGGTCTTCACAGTCATCAGTGCAGATCAGAGGCACGGGCGCAGGCTGGCCACTCTCCTTCCTCCCACTGCCCTCCTTCCATCAGCCTCCTGGCCTGTGCCTCCCCACTGTCCCCACGCTTCACCTCCCCCAACTACCACGCACCTCCCCCTCCCCCTCCCCCCATCCTGTACCTCCCCCCTTCACCCTCCACCTCCAGCCTCACCCTGCACCTCCCCTCACCTGTACCTTCCCTCACCCCGTACATCCCCCTCACCCTCACTCCGTGCCTCCCCAGAACCTTGCACCTCCCCCATCCTTCACTTCCCCCTCCCCTTCCCCCTGCACCTCCCTCCCTCGCCCTGCAGCAGGCACAGCTGACTCCAGCACAGTGAGCTTGGAATGACGGAATGCACCTGGAAACAGGAGCCCTGACCGTGACTCTGCCGGGCAGGGAGATACCCAGTGGCTTTTAACAAAAGATGAAATTCCCCAGATCCTTCTCTGTCCTCCAGGAGAAAGTGGTGTGGGAGAGGGACCCCAGCCATGACCAGGGCTGCCCCAGCGGCTGCCTGCAAGGATCAACACTGGGCATCACAGCTGTCGTGGGGAACCCGGGAAACCCGGCCACCTTCAGAGAGCAGCAGGCGCCTGTCCTGGGTCCAGGACGCCACCTGGGGCTCTGCCTGCTGGGCCTGGGACTTTAGGGGCAGTGCCTCCCACTTTCTTCGCAGTCCCACTGGCTGCCTAAGGTTCTGCAGAAACCTGAGACTTTGGGGACAAGCACGGGACGGATGGGTGTGGACGGCCTGTGCCAATTGAGGGCAGTGCGAGGGAAGGAGGGGCCGCTTCCTCTGTTCCCAGGAAACAGAGCCACCGAGTGTCTCATTCCGGTTGGTTCCGGTGGAACGGGGCAGGCGGTAGGGAACTGTGCCCGCGCTGAGACATGGGCGATCTGTCTTCCTGTGCAGGGAGAGTGTGGTTATTCCTAGAAAGTTCTAAGAGTTCAGGGAGCGTCTGCACAGCCCAGGTTCTCAGGGCCGCCACCCAGCTCTGCGCACCCATGTTCCCGGTCTGAGGTCACCGACAGGCCCAGCCTTGGCCTGGCCTCGGCCTGGCAGGCACCTCGACTGTGCTGTGCAAGTGGCCACCACTGTCACGTCCTACCCACCGGTACCTGTTTTAATAGATCACAAACGCACTACGTGCTTCTTGCAAAATCTTACAGGCGTTGTGGACTTTTTAAAAAGTAAAAAGAAATTAAAGTTCACCCGTAACCTCAGAGTTATCCAACCACACATTTTCTGTGCTTAATTCACTTTACAAAAATTGGATCAAAATACAACTAATGATTTTTAAAGATACAGCAATATAGTTGCACATTGTCCCATATCAAAAATGAATATGGCTGCACCCAGGGCTTCCGCTGCCCAGTGGCACAGAGGCTCATGCCTGTCATCCCAACACTTTGAGAGGCCAGGCGGGTGAATCAGGAGTTTGAGACCAGCCTGACCAAGATGGCAAAACCATGACTCTACTTTAAAAAAAAAAGAAATTAGCCGGGCGTGCCTGTCATCCCAGCTACTCGGGAGGCTGAGGCAGGAGAATCGCTTGAGCCTTAGAGGCGGAGGTTGCGGTGAGCCGAGACAGCGCCGCTGCACTCCAGCGCGGGTGACAGAGCAAGGGTCCAACCAGAGGCGAGCAGAGCCGACCTGGTGACCCCTGGGGATGCAGGAGCTCCGGGCTGCCCTGAAGGGAGCTACAGCCGGGGGAGGGGCGGCGGCCGCCTGGGGCTGGGGGTCCTTCTCAGCTGCGCCCACCCCAGCTTGGGAGCTGGGTCGGGGAAAGAGATTTCTCCCGAGTCGACGGCAGACAGCGAGAAAGGCCCCAAGGCCCGCACGCCCGTTTATTCGGAGAACCGCAGGAGGCGGGGGCGGGTTGGGGGCGTCGGGGATATGGGGTTTGACTGCGAGCCTGGGGGCGCCGGTGACGGCCTCGGCCGCGCTGCGGAAAACCGACTGTGGCGGAGGGAGCGGGCGCCGCTGCCCGGGCTGGGGTGAGGACCGCGGGTGCTGAGGGGCGGACTCCGGGGACCACCTGGCGGCCGGGAAAGAGGGAGGGGCTGGCCCCCGTGAGGCGGGCGGCGGAAGCCGGGCAGGGGCTGTTGGGACGTCAGGCTGCGAGGCCGGGCTGGGGGTGTCTCCGGGGTCCCCTGAGGGAGGGGGAATTCAGTCAGGGCCCGCGCGCGGGGGCGGAGGGCTAGGGGGCCAAGGAGGCCGAGGACCGCCGGGAGACGGAAGGAGAGGGCGCAGCCCGAGGTAGGAAGGGCCTGCGGGCGCGCAGAGGGCGCGGGGCGAGGCCGGGGGACCTGCAGGGAGGACCCCGCTCTCGGGGTGGACGGAGCAGGGGCTCCCAGGGCCCCGCACCTGCCGCGTGGGAGGCTGAAATGACCAGGAAGGTCGCACCGACGACCCTGCGGTGTCTGGCGCACGTCCCGTCTTGGGACGCTCAGGATCAAAGAGTATCTTAATATTTAACGTAATTCGCAAAAAACACGACTCCTCTTACATTTTCCAAACGACCCTGTAGGGCAGGCGAGGGGGGACCCGCTCTCCTCACTTGGCCTGTTCCGGTCCGCACCGCCTGGCCTGGGGTGGAGGAAGAGCGCGCGGGGAGGGGACGGGTGCTCCGGGAGGGGACGCGGGCGCGGGGAGAACCCAGGGTCCGGAACGGCCGGGAGCCCGGGGCGCACACAGACCCCGAGGGGGGCGCACAGAGACCCCGGGGAGGGCGACACAGACCCCGGGGAGGGCGACACAGACCCCGGGGAGGGGCGCACACAGACCCCGGGGAGGGCGACACAGACCCCGGGGAGGGCGACACAGACCCCGGGGAGGGGCGCACACAGACCCCGGGGAGGGGCGCACACAGACCCCGGGGAGGGCGACACAGACCCCGGGGAGGGCGACACAGACGCCGGGGAGGGGCGCACACAGACCCCGGGGAGGGCGACACAGACCCCGGGGAGGGCGACACAGACGCCGGGGAGGGGCGCACACAGACCCCGGGGAGGGGCGCAGGGCCTGGAGGGGCGCAGGGCGCGACCCCCGCCTCGGAGCACGGAGACCCCGGGGTCCACGGGACGCGAAGGACACGGGGCGGACCCCGGGGGAAGCGGATGGCGCCTCGGGTTCGCCGGGGCAGCCGGGACAGCCGGACCCGAGGCAGCCGGACCCGCGGGCGCCCTCTGCCGCCTCCCGGACCGGGGCGGGGCGGGGCGGGGCGGGGCGGGGCGGCTCGCGTGCCGGGGTGGGGCCGTCCCAGGAGCCGCCGCGGGTCCCCGGGATGCGAGCGCCGGCCGCTGCCGCCACAGCTCCGGGCCCGGCGCGCTGCCCCGCGGATGCGCCTGAGCCTCCGCGCCCCGCCAGCCCCGGGTAAGTGCCCTGGGTGCCCCCGCCGGCCCCCACGCGTGCAGCCTGCAGCGGACGCACCCCGGGTGCGGGGCCGAGGGGCGGGCGCCGGCGTCAGGACCCTCCTCACGCCCCAGCCTCGCGTCGTCCCTGGACGGGGCGGGCCCTCGGGGCGCGGCCGGCGGGTCCCCCTGGAAGCGGGTCCTTGGAGCGAGGCCGTGGCGCTCGTACGGTTCGTGGTTCTCGGCGTCCGCTCGGGAGTGTTCTGAGCCCTCATCCCCCGGCGGGCGTTCCGCGCGGGCCGCGCTCCCTGGGGCTGGGCGGGTGCGGGCGGCGGAGCGGGGCCCCACTGTGGGGCCGGGGGCGCCAGGCCTTGGGATCTCAGTCCTGGGAAGGGCCCGTGTTCTAGGCTCGGTTTCAGGAGCACCCAGAAGTTTTTTCGCCGAAGTCTTATTTTGAGCGGCCAAAATTCCCAGACCGGATGCCCCGAAAGAGGATGTGGAGCCTGGAGCCGCGGCTGGGATCCCTACTACGGAGGGTCGCCAAGGGCACCTGATGGGCAGGGGCCACCCTCTGCCCTGTCCCGGGAGGCCCGAGGTCAGAGGCCTTGTGCAGAATCGTCCCGCGGGCCCGTCCCGCTGTGGCCTCCGGGAAGTCAAGGGGAGGCAGGAGGGGCTCCCTCGCGGACCTTGGTGCGTGGCACAGGCTCCGGTCTGCAGGGGCCGGGGAGGGGCTTGCAGAAGGGTGGGTGCGTGCGCGCCTCCTCCGAACGCCACCTCCGCGGGGCCTGGCAACTGTCACCCATTTTACGAGTGAGGGCATCAAGGTCGGCCACTCATCCAGCGTCTCAGAGCAGGTGACCCGTGGCGTTGGGACTGGGCCGAGGGTGTCGCTTCCATCCCGCACACAGCCCGGGCTCCATGCGGCCCCAGAGTCGCTGAAAAGCCGAGCAGCCGGCACTGGAGGGCCCGATGCTGACGGGGTGGACGCCGCTGCCTGGGGAGCAGCTTTTCTTTTTGTTTCTTCGCTTATCTGTATTTTCTAAAATGAACACACAGGACTTTTACCATAGGAGAAAGGTTCTTATAAAAAGTCAGATTTCTCAGAGAAATGCTGCGGGCTCACAGCCCGGTGGGGACGGGGGGTCCACATCGGCCCCAGCGGACCCCTCTGTCCATGTAGGACCGGCCTGCGAGCAGCACCCAGGAGGCTGCCAGGCCCCACCTGTGGCCCCCGGCCGAGCCCCTGGCTGCAGGGGGTAGGGGCCTCCCCTGTCCTCCGCCTACTCCTGAGGCGTCTTCCACCCACGTCCCAGGCAGAGAAGAACGCTGCCGTCAGGAGGCCGGGGACGCCTGAGTCTGGCCTTGCAGACGCATTTCTGTGGGAGTTTGTTCCAGTCCCAAGTCGGCTCCATCTGTTGAGGAGAGTTCATGCGTATTTTGTAAAATGGAACAACCTGTTGAAACAACAGCTGTCCTCCCGTATTTAGGCTGCAAAGGGCAAACACTGAGGCACACCCCTCTGCCACCCCTCGCCTCACGGCCATCGGGCCACAAAGTTCAGATATGCTCAGAGGACGGAACGCCAGGAGGCTTTTCTCTAAACTGCCGTCAGCAACTCTCTCAAAGTACTGTCGCTTGATCCTTGTGCCAAATTATTTCCTGCAACTGTGAGCCCCCCTTTCATGTGGCCTGGAGTCCTCAGGAGTAGGCGTTGTGATTGGAGGTGTGAGGCCCCCCTCTTTCATGTGGCCCAGCGTTCTTGGGAGCAGGCCTTATGATTGGAGGTGTGAGATCCCTCTTTCATGTGGTCCTTGGGAGCAGATGTTGCGATTGGAGGTGTGAGGCCCCCCCTCTTTCATGTGACCCAGTGTTCTTGGGAGCAGATGTTGCAATTGGAAATGTGAGGCCCCCCTCTTTCATGTGGCCTGGTGTTGCTGGGAGCAGGTGTTGCGATTGGAAGTGTGAGGCCCCCCTCTTTCATGTGACCCGGTGTTCTTGGGAGCAGGTGTTGCAATTGGAGGTGTGAGGTCCCTCTTTCATGTGACCTGGTGTTCTTGGGAGCAGGTGTTGCGATTGGAAGTGTGAGGCCCCCCTCTTTCATGTGACCCGGTGTTCTTGGGAGCAGGTGTTGCAATTGGAGGTGTGAGGTCCCTCTTTCATGTGACCCGGTGTTCTTGGGAGCAGGTGTTGCGATTGGAAGTGTGAGGCCCCCCTCTTTCATGTGACCCGGTGTTCTTGGGAGCAGGTGTTGCAATTGGAGGTGTGAGGTCCCTCTTTCATGTGGCCTGGTGTTGCTGGGAGCAGGTGTTGTGATTGGAGGGAGACAGCTTTTTGCCCACAGGGTCTTCCCACCTCGTTCACCCACGCTAGGTGCTGAGACACAGGGGGAGGGGGAGGCAGCCAAGGTTCCAATCGGCGTCATTTGCAATGCAGTTGGAGAGTTGGGGCTGGGTGGCCCTGACCAGTGTTAAGGGGTTAATAGGACAGGGAAGTGGGAAAGCGCCATGTGGTCTGGGGCGATCAGGCATTGGAGGAGATTCAGCCCCATGAGGAGGACAGTGGCCTTGCAGACAGGCAGGAATGATGAGCTGACCTGGAGGGGCTGATGACTCTGGTAGGAAGGACTTGGAGGCCCTGAAACCCCTTGCCTGGCTGTTCCTTTCTTTCTCTCCCTTTTTCCTTTCCTTTCCTTCCCTTCCCCTCCCGAGTCTTGCTGTGTCACCCAGGCTGCAGAGCAGTGGTGCAGTCTCAGCTCGCTGCAATCCCTGCCTCTTGGGTTCAAGTGATTCTCCTGTCTCAGCCTCCTGAGTAGCTGGGACTACAGG